>JAVXUL010120105.1:0-32884 GCA_035590515.1 Trichilia minutiflora | reverse complement strand
TCTGGTATCCAAAAAATAAAATAAAAATCATCAAAAATTAGAAAATCAGAAGACGAGTCAATCGCCAGAAAAATTATCGAAATCCGACAATGCACGTGCCCCCATGCGCTGTCACACTCCAACAAGCTTTCTGGTTGGTGCGTCACCTCACGCGTGTATACGCGCTTTGTCTTTGTGACAGCGGGTCCGTTGACCCAGTTCGCCTGCTCTACAAATTTTTGACCTGATCCAGTTCCGACCTAAAACCCGAATTCGTTAGCCCGATCTATGACCTGTGTTTGACCCGATGCATGCGTTGTGGCGTGTGTCATGCAGGCGCCTGATGCAACCTTTCGTGGGTGTAACCCACGCGTCATGGCGCGTGTAACCCATGCGCGACGTCTTCTTCCTTGAGCAGATTGGATCCGACCCGTTTCGCCTGTAATTCGGGTCATTTTGACCTTTTCGTATTTTTGCTCTAAAACCTTCGTTTTTCGTCCGATTTAAGTGATTCAAAAGCCTATTCCTATGTTTTCAGACGTCCTGAATCTGATTATGGCCTTATTTTTCCAAAAATATGATGAAAAATTATCTAAATTTGGGTATGAACATTCGGATTCAAAGTTAACCCTAAAATCTTTAATCTCAAATTTCTCTCAACACATAAAACAACATGACGCAAATAATATATCAAAACGAAGCTTATACAGAGAGGAATAAGATCCATATATCAATTCATCATGAATCATCAAAAGTTAATATAAAATAATGCGAAGAATTTCGGATCACAAAAATTAGGGTTTATAAAATCCGAATCTTTAATTCTTAATATCTTCGCGTACATTATGAATTAGAGGGCATATAATATATCAATACGAAGCTTATAACATAAAGAATAAAAGTCCTAAACTTTTAATTACATATTATAATAAAATCAATATAAAATATGGCCAAAAATTCATGCAATTTTAGAAGAAAACATGCATCTAAACAATTTTATAATCGATTCTAAATCATATATGTTTTGGCTCTGATACCACTTGTTGGAATTTTATAATTCCTATATTCCCCAAGATCTTGCATATACGAATATAAAATATAATTATGTGTTAGAATGCATACCTCTTTTGACCATTCGACGCAGTGTTTCAATGAAGGTTAGGTCTTCCTCTCTATTCTTTAACTTGTGACAGCCTACTCAATGGAAAGAAGGCAGGTTAAGTTTTTTTTTTTTTGAAATCCATACTTTCCTTTATATAGAGTTAGAGAGGGGACCTAACTTAACCTTGATTGGTCTTTGTTGAACCTCCCTATCAAAGACTTCAACATGACCCATGACCTACACTGACTGTCAAAACTAGCCTATTATAGACTTTAAGCCTAATTTTTTTTAAATCACATAATTGGATCCATTTTACTGAATTACTATGACATTAACCCATTTTTAATAAAATTATAACAACGATTTAATATATATCTCTCTCTATCTATCTATCTATCTATCTATCTATCTATCTATATTTGAATATTTTTGCCATAATTAGTATGTTATTTTAAAGATTTTATATACATTTACGAAACATTTTTTTTAAATGCGTTTGTAGTCCAACGGTTACGATAATTGACATATCTGACGAAGTCATTACCTTTTATTTTTTCTTGCCTTTCCATTTTTCTTTTATGCATTTGGTGCACAAAGTTAACTCTTTATCTTCTTTACAAGTGCTCTTTTTCATAATGACCTTACTTTTCTTTCCACTTGATAATTATCAATTACTGATATCTTGCTTGTCATTGATTAATTTTCCCACTATCCAAACAAAAATATCTGATTTACCAAAAGCTTCGAAATGTGAGTGAGTGCTCCGCCAGTCCACTTCCACTCGAAAATGTCTTCAATGTTTTTAATAGTGTGTAATGAAAATGCTACAGAAATTTAAATAAATTTTGAAAAATCCCAAATCCAATTTTCATTTCGTCACATTGTATACAATCACACGAGGTCAATAGCCCATTTTCAGGTGTAACCATAAAAAAAGATGGTGTGAATAGCTAGAATATTTAAGATCTCATATCAGAACACTTGTTGGCTGGATTATCTCCACAATGCAGTCAGTAGAATAATATACAATCTTGCAATATAAAGCAAGCTTGCAGAATCATCAGGCTTCTCCTCTGGGTGATGATAAGGATGTCAGAAAATGAATTCCTTTGTATTTCAAACTAAGAATGTTCTTGCTTTTATCCAATATAAACAATAATATTCTTCATTTATATAGAAACTAAGAAATAAACCCGGAACTAGGTTCAATTATAGCATAAGATGCATTTCAATTGTCAGAGTTCAGGTTTTGGACCACAACAATATTATTCGTTCGAGGGAAAAAAACTCTTCATAGTTTTGTTTCCTTTCTATTTGAAACCAAGAATGAAGTTCTTGTTTATATTCAATGTAGACAATAATATAATTTATTTAAGCAGAAAATAAAAAATAAATCAGTTTCCTTTGTATTTGAAACTAAGAATGAAGTTCTTGTTTATATTCAATGTAGAGAATAATATTGGGAAAGTTGCGAAAATACCCATATTTTTTATCTAATTTTTTAAAATAACTATGTCAAAAAAATATTAAGTAAAATGTGTAAAAGTAAGTTTTTTGAACGATTTTATCTTTGTGCGAAAGTTAATGTTTTTTGTTATATGCGAAAGTATAAGGTATACTTATGTGCGAAAGTGAGTTATCACGTGCGAAAGTGTCTGGGTTCAAAAGTGCACTTTTGAATATAGGTAAAATCGTTAAAAAAATAAATTTTTAAATATTTTTATTAATATTTTTTTAATATAGTTATTTTTATAAATTGATTAAAAAATATGGATATTTTCGTGCATTTTTCAATAATATTTTTCATTTAAATAAAAAAATACCTGGATAAGGTGTATTTCAATCTTATCCATGCTTTGGAGGAGAAAGAACTCTCACAGCTTTGGAGAAATAGGATTCTCACGGCCAAAAGTCACTCCAAACTCGCGATTTATATTCAGTCTCCACTTTACTTCCTTAGCGATGTAGATTCTTCACCCCGAGTTACATTCATAAGGTGTTGAGCTCGCTGCTTATATTCAATCTTCACTCTTGTTACATTCACCCCTCCTTCATTGGAGTGAAGTCTGGGAAGTGTCGGATTCGTGGCATTCTTCACTCAGGATGTAATTTAATCTTTATTTTACTTCTCCTGGCGACGTGGGTTTCTTCACACCAAATTGTATTCCTACACCAATTGTCAGAGTCTGAGTTTTGCATTATTCACCTCTGTTTCGTGCTGAATTTGGCGTTCATTTGTCAGAGTTCCGAGTTTTACATCACTAAGGCCCTCTCGGGGTCTTGTTGAAATGGGCCCAATGTATCCAAAAGACCCTGTTGTAGTGTCAATTGCCAAAGGCGCTCACGCCCCTTTTCCAACCTCATTTACGGGAACTTGTCTTACTGGAAAATCCCTTCATACAATTTCATATGAATCAATTCATGCTGTGTTTGTGTTATTTGCTGTAATGTTCTGGAAGCATGGAGAGAAAATGTATGTTTAGAAAGAGTAGTCATTTCTAGAATTTATCATGCTTTACACATTCAAATTTGACAACAATTGTTTATTACATTTATAAACGAATCAGCAAGACTTTCATGGTAATCTTTTTTGGTTTTGGCAGAAAAAATCAGCAAGATTTGTTCAATGTTCATGGTTACATCTCCGCCGCAATATTCTTCGGCGGTAACAATTCCTCTGCAATTATTCACAGGCTCACGGGCATATTCCTTTATACAGGTTCTAATTTCACTTGAAATTTGTTTTAAATGCAATTCCTGTTAAACTTATTGAAGAGTTAATACGTTTCTAAGTTACATCTTAAAATCAATTTAAGAATGATAATTTCTGGTTGCTTCATTTATTCTTCGGGTCATTTGCATACAGGAGAAAAACTTGGCCTTTATTAAAGAAGCATTCACAACAGCTGCACTGTCAGAATATTCTTGGGACCAGAAATCTGATTATATGTATAATACTGATAAATATGAAATAAAGAAGTTTATGTTGCTTTGTTTTGAACATATAAATATAAACGATCGAGCTGTATAATCTTACAGTGCCTTTTAAATTACCTACTTTGTAAATTTAATCTCCCTATGCAATAGGCAAAAATGGTTGCAAAAACAACTGGGAAAGCAATGAGAACGACAGCTACTAGGACTAGACAATCATGATGAAAACCATAATAATCTTGTAGAAAAGAACTAATTGTTTTGACTTCCCCAAATATCATTATCTCTTTGTTTAGGTCTCCATACTGTAATGTCAAGAGAGCATTCAGGGACCAATTTGTTGGGCAAATCCAATAGCACCAAATCCACCACTTGGGAATTTTCTGCAAAACGTAAGGATTTTATAAGCTTGGAATGCATGCAATGAACAAAAATATGCTTTAACATTGAAATGCAATGAAGATTTAGGAATGGAAAAAGAGTAGGAAGGGTATACCGGTCCTGGCAAGAGGAAGCCTGAGAAAAGATTCAATATGGGGTAGGTTGCAGTTGCCAATATGGAAGCTACTTCGAGATTTGGGCACACTGAAACTAATAGCATACCAAGATAAACAAAGTACAGAAATGTACAGAATGTTGCATAGAAATACCAGAAGATCTTGTAAGCTGACCAAGAGTACCCTATTGTAGGATATGTAATGGCCGAATATATAATTGCCTGCACCATTATATATGGTATTTCTATGGTTACCTGCAAAATTATTGCTAGTGTTAGCATTTAATCATTTCATAACTTTCTGCTCTGTCAACACTTAAACAAGACTTCTAAATTATGGAATGCTGAACCTGTGCAAACGAGTAAGCCCATGGAGAGTACATTCCTGCAAAATTTTCCCTGTACAACACATTACGCTCAGTTGACACGAATGGTTGTACTGTTGCACAATAGTTTATGCCCAAGAATATGACAGCAATGTACATTGATCCAAGTATGTCAAACAAATCCTGTTCATTGTTTCTTCAGAAAAAAAGAAGTTATTTTTAGGCTCACACCTAGTAGAAGAACAAGCTGTCTTAAATTCAGTGGAACAGAAAAACTTACATTTCTTTCCCTTTCTGCCACATTACAGCAGCAAACAGTACTGCTGCCACTATCATAAATACAAATCGGACCAAGTTATACTCAGGACTTCTCCAGTATGATAAGTGTTGTTTCCATAGGCATGCCAGATATTGTTCTCTATTACTTTTTGGAAAATGGGTGGGAAACTGCAATTCTTTAGAACCTGTCTGGGGTTCGCTCAACTGTTTCACCAACTCTGTGGTCTCCCTGAAAACCATATAATATTAAAAGGCTCAAGATTTGTTAAAGTTCTTATTATTTATGTGTAGCCTACTAGAAATGATTTAATCTCTAACTGGATTCCTAGATACATGTGAAGCCTTTAAGCAAAATAGATCTGCTGTAAGTAGCCTCAATGAGGCAATTATTTATTAAATGTCAACAAGTTTTGTAATACTCACTGATACAGAGATGACTTCTTATAAACGTCAGCAAAATCTAATCCAAGTTCTGCTTCCATTGATGCAGAAGTGACTTCTAACATCCATGTTGCTGGATTGTAATTAGATTTGATTTTCGGCACACCTACTAACCCCTGTTTGGTGATGAAAATAATGAAAATCAACAGTGTATACTTATAGCTCATAAACATTATTCTAGCACTGTGGAGATCAAGTGATTAGACCAGATTCAAATATCCACTTTAGCATACGGAGTCGCATTTGATTAATCATAATCGAGGAAAATTGTTGTCTTTGATGGTACTGATGCTGGATCATACCTCAAAGTATTCAATAAGTTTGCTTGAATGACGACCTAGCATCCCTGAGTATATAATTTTTCCTCCTGTTTTCATCAGAATCAACTGCATGAATAGAGCATTCGCATCAGTTAATCATTTGTATTTCATAACATTTGATGATATTATTGATAGTATATAAATAAATTCAATGTCTGAAACTTTGAAAAAGCACCAATAGCAGTCGAATAAAGAAATTGATTATTTTTCTGGTATTGACCTGGTAAAAAAACCAGCAAAATTTGGCAAATACAGAATAGTTTCAAAATTAGAAGGCAATAAATTACTACCTCATCAAAAGCGTCAAAAACATCGATGCTTGGTTGGTGGATGGTGCAGACTGTTGTCCTTCCTGTGCAAACTACATTCTTAACAGCACGCATGACAATAGCAGCTGCCCTAGCATCTAAACCTGATGTGGGTTCATCCATAAATATTACTGATGGATTGGAAACAAGCTCCACAGCAATTGTTAGCCTTTTTCGCTGTTCAGTAGACAGGCCACTTTGAGCAGGTATGCCAACTAATGAATCTTTTATATCATCAAGTTCAATGGTTTCAATGACTTCTTCTACAAACCTCTGCATCACAGATAGAAGATACGGTTATGAGTTTACTAATTCTCTTAAGATAATACATTAACTACTCATATCATATTTTTGTTTCTTGATGCCAGCTCTGCGTTTTAGTTGATTTTTTCTTTCTTTTCTTTTTCAGATATGTTGGCAAAGTATTGGGTCCTCGAGACCATTTCCAGATTGCTTGAAATCATAGAAGATGAAACGATAAGAATTTTCAGAAAGAATATCATACTGTTTTCGTATCTGAATCAATCTCTGGGGGCAACCGCAACCAAGCTGAGTATATTACTGACTCTTCTACTGTAATCTGTGGAGAATGTATATCAGTCTGCTCACAGTAAGCTGATATTCTGGCAAATGTCTTCTGGACTTTTGGATACCCTCCTATTTGTATTTCTCCTTCAATTGTACCTTTAGTTTTCCTTCCAGAAAGAACATCCATGAGAGTTGTTTTCCCAGCTCCACTGACACCCATCAGCGCGGTAAGAATCCCTGGCCTAATTGCTCCTGTAATATCATGAAGTAATTGAAGTTTCTTCTCATTGAAACCGTGCTTTCTCATTTCCTGTGCAGGAGAGTGAAGTTAACAGGTAATCAGATTCTTCCTTGATGTAAAATCTCATTATAATTTTGTTTGACTAAAGATGTTGCAAATTACTGGAGGTGTGTCAACAAAGTATTGCACATTGTGAAATGCAACCGTTAGAGGCTCAAATGGCAGGACCATCTTCCCTGTTTAACACAATATATTTCCTTGCATTAGTTGATAACAGAAGGTCTTTCAATGTCAAGTTGGATGTTGAATCAATATTATCTCACCAATTTTTCTGTCTATTGCTTTAGAGTGCGGAAATTCAGCTAGATTTGATTCATTATCCTTACAGTCTTCTTTTACTTGTAGTTGAGAGTACTTCTTTCTTGACATGATAGCTCAAGACGTAGTTGGAGCTGTGCTAAATCATACAGGTATAGTACTTTGTTAAGTTTTAACATTTTAAGTTTGTGCATGTTCTATCTATTGAAAAACTTACGTTTTAAGTAATTCAATGCCAAGACAAATCCGACATCAAAAAATATTGAAAGCCCAATCAATGCCCCTAATGAAATCCAGTAGTAGTAGCTATCAAAGTTCAAACCATGACTAATTAGAGTATATCTCCCTATTGTTGTATTTGCCTCAGAAGCCTACAAAAGAGAATAAATTAAAGTTATTAACAACATCATGCCGCTTGGAACAATATCAACAAATTGTTTCACCATGAGTACACCTTTTGCCAGCGGGGAGCAAGGAATTCTGTCAATGATATACCTATTTCCCCATATGACATGGGAGAAATCCAAAATCCCCATCTCAACCAACTTGGTAAAGATGCTGTGAAGAACAAAACTCTGTTAAGTAGTTGAATCATCCACCCTGTACTTGGAGTTGCGAGATTTATGTATTGACTTACCCCGTGGAAGAATGAAACCTCCAAACAAGAACATTAGCACCAAAATCATATCCCCGATGGTTGTTGCAACAACCATAGTTTGGAAAACTGAGGCAAAGAAACGGTACATTGATGTTGAGGCTAGATGCAGAGCAAATAGCAGAAGGAACTGGCGGAGAAACCTAAACCCCACAGGTAGGATAGATTCAGTAGCATGTGGAGTTTAAGCATATAGATTTTTAAATCATGTTTGCTATGAGAATTCTTACCTTTCTATTTCAGGGCTATAACCAATTACATAGTAAGTTAAAGCAGTCCATATAAGAGATTCACCCAGAGAAAGTGGTATCTTTAGGATAGAAGCAGGAACAGAATAAGCCCATGCTGGGTACAAATAGAATGATCTTTGCCTGTAAACCACTGGAAGTCGAATAATGGTCAAGGTAAGCTCTGCTACTCCGTTAGTCATAAGCCTAACAATTGCATAATACAGAGAACCCATCAAATAGTTTGCATGCATCAAGTCGATTTCCAACTGGGTGCGTAGAAATACTGTCATTGTGATGAATGCAGTGATGACAAGCTGAGGGATAAGAGAATTCAAAACATTAAGTTGGGAACATTTGAGTGTTCAGCTGTAAAAACACCACAAACTAGGAACGCTAATGACTATAACCTGTGTTGTTTTGAAGACATAGACAAATGAGTTCCGTTTCATCAGAAGCAATTCTCTAGACATGCAAGCTCTAAATAATTCCCACCTGCTTAAGGAGTACTTGCTAAATGATATGGCATTATTATGAGACTGTGATTTGTCATATGGTTTCGAGAGTTCTTCATCTAACTTCTTGCCTTGGTAACTTTCTTTGAACACCTGAGATAAACGATCAACTGAAATATAGCTGTAAGGAATATCAGTGTGGAGCCAGTATTGTCCTTGATCCTTCTTGGAAATTACCTATAAATAGTTTAAACGAAAATTTGTGAGATGATCAGTATCTGATCACAATAGAGGGAGAAATGCTGGTTTTTGTACCTCCTGCAGGAAGTCTGCAACGCCCTTCCTTTCTGGGCACTTGAAGCCACAATCTTCAAAATATTGAAGGACTTGACTGCAAGGACCATGGTACACAATCTTCCCTTCTGCCATTAATATTACATCATCAAATAGATTAAAAGTTTCAGGAGCTGGCTGAAGAAGTGAAACCAATGCAGTTGTATCTGTGATGTGCACCAATTGCTGAAGACAGGTAACTATCTGAAATGTTGTGGAACTGTCTAAACCAGTTGATATCTCATCCATAAAAAAGGCTTTTTGGGGTCCCACAATCATCTCTCCTGCCATGTGAAATAGATGAGTATAAGCAATGACAATTTAGTTTCCGGAGGATTAGGAAGAAAGCAAAGTTGTCCGATCGGTGTGTTTTTTTTCTCAGAAGAAAGAATGGTAGAATTTGCAAGCAAGATAGAATTTTGCAACAAGACATTTTTTTTTTTCTTTATTACCTGTGGTTAGCCTTTTCTTCTGGCCACCTGAAATACCTCTATTCAAAGCACTACCAACCATTATGTCAGCACATATATCCAGTCCGAGAATCTAAGATGTCATAATGAGTTTCCACGTCAAGTGGATAGAAAAATATTTTTGAAATTACTTGATTCCCTTTTAACTGTCCTGCTTTGCCTCATAATTAGTATTTACCTTTAAAACGTAGTCTGTTTGGAGATTTCTTTTCTGTCCTTCAACTGAAATTGCCTGCAAGAATTATGTCAACCTCTTCTTTACCATCTATATTGTTTGTAAAAAACATGACAACAAAAAATTGCACATCAGCATATGTACCTTCATGTAAGTATCAATATCTGGATCAGGGACAATTCCTGCTTCTTTTTCTTTTCTGCTAACTTCCGTCATTATATCTTTAGAAGCATAAATTGAAATTGAACATCATGGTTAGAATTTGTTCTATCATAACTCACTAATAGTTGTAGAAAAAAACTCACCTGCTCTGCTTCCAACACCCTGGCAGCGAGCTGAAAAATCAATGGTTTCCCTCACAGTCATCTCTGGAATGTGCTGGTCATACTGGCTTATGTAAGCTGAAGTCTTTTGCGGAACAAACTCATCTAGACTGTATCCATTGTAACAGATTTCACCTGATGTCTGCATAAACAAAAATGAAGGGTTTTATTTTTTAAGATTGTAATCACGAGTACTGCAGTTGTGTCACAAACACATATACTATATTGTAAAGGCAGAATTCTATGCATGTGTGGATTATATTGATACGTCAGAACATTTAGTTATCTTTTTAAAAAAATAAAAAATTCTTTTAAGCAAATAAAATGTTGTCCCTCTTTACTCTACATACAGAAACGCGCACAAAAAGAGAACATGATTCCCAGTATTATGTTATCTTTATGCTCATCAAATATTGTATTCTGAAATTGTAACCTTGAGAGCGTGATCAAGTTTTCCTGCAAGCGCCAATAACAAGGTGGTTTTCCCACATCCAGGAGGACCAAGAAGTAGGGTAAGCCTGCACCCAAAAGCCTTCAATGAGAATCCGGTTTATAATTGTGAACTCTTTTTCTGGCTTTGTTCTACAACAATTACTATACATTAAAGATTTAGATTACCTAGATGGCTTGATGATTCCACTGACATCTTTTAGAATGCTTAATTTGGCTCCTTGAGATTTGTTTGGTATCACCTTTTTCAAAAACTGTAGCCACATGTTACACAGTTCATTTTTAATCTTTCTTTACAGGTTTGAGAACCGAAAGAAAATCCTGTGATTACTTACAAAGAATGAGCTCACAAGAGAGTTCCAAAGCGTAGGAAGAGGCTTCCCTCCTACAATCTCACACTCTGCTTCAACAAACAGATTCTTGTATCTCACTTCCACAGTAGGTAATTTCACATCCACTCTACAACAAAAATTTCATATGTAACATATATATTCTAGCAGAACCGATGCTCTTAACTTATATACATACCTGTCTATCCTCTCCCTTAGTTTCCGTAGCAACCTGAGATTATCATTCTCAATATGCTTAATCAGCTTCTCAATGAACAGACGCCTTTCCACACTTCCAAGCTTGGTAACATCAGTCACCTTCTTCCCTTCAGACTCATTTCCACTGTTCCCTTCGTTTACATTATTTACATCAAACAGTGAAGTCCTAAGCCTTTTAAAAGTTGGCAGTCTTTCAATTGCAACCCATTGCAGCTGAAGTTCTTCATCCTCCTCTACTATCGAATCAGCACTCAAGATTGAACCATGCCTTCGATATGGTGACTTCAGAGTTCCTCCCAGGGTTGTTAATTCCATTTCTACTCAGCAGCCTTCCTGATAAGCGTAAGTCACGAAACATAAAATAAGATCTTATAAATTTGCATACGTATCAACTGTTGGGTGGCAGACTTCAAAGTTCAGACACTGTTTTCAACTTTCAAATTCTATAAAATATTTTATCAACTCGGACAGAAAGCTTTGCCTTAGGAAAAGTATTTTATTTTTGCCGAGCTAAAATGTAGAGCATGAAGACGTGGATGGATGTCTCTAGTAAACTAAATTTATTTAATGGCTATTGGACCCACGAATTTGGAGTGTCGTGCTTGATTTGGATTGTGAAAAGTATTGTCTATGGATGGCGACTGCTTCAATCCGAGATCCTGGAATTGGAATAATTTATCTTCCGAGCAATGGACTTGGGTTCGACTCCCCTGTTAACGTTGAATCTGTGAATCATGAATCTTAGATCTTTGTATTTGGTATGGACAAATTATGAAAATGACTTCTTGCTCTTCCTCTTCTTTGCTTTCTTGGTCATCAGTCAATTTCAATCATTGTTATTTAAATTTTTTTTAAATAAGATAAGTGTATCATATTCATATCATCTAATGAATAATCATTCATATATACATTTATTTTAAAATTAATCAATCAATATAATAATAATTATAATATTTTTTTTAAACCAAGAATAATATTTTCATTAAATAATGCTATTGTTTGATTCTTTCCTAAGATTTGTATTGGGTCTGGCTTTTTGATTTCAGTTCACCACTTATATTCTACTTAACCTTTTTGGCTTTGGTGAGAATTTATTTATACATTCAATCAATCAAATCATTAACTTCTTTTTATTCATATTTCAGAAAAAGCAAAAAGAAAATTAAAAATTGAAATATTGAAAGTAAAATCCATTATTTTCTTTTTCTTGTTTTTTATGGGTCCATAGTTACCCTTTATCTAGACAGGATTTCATTTTCTACTTGTTTTTCTCACTTTTAAAAAATCTTCTTTACAGCTAGTATCATTTGTTGACACATTATTATCCCTTGATGTCATGCTTCACATTAACTACTGATGCAAGATGATTTGGATTCATAACATACGCACCATGCTTCATAAAACTAAGTAGGTTACGTGCAATGCATGGTCCAATGACATTAACAAGTCATACAACATTTTCCCACCATTCAAACAGCAACATTTTATTTGAGAAAGCTTTGCAATTAATTGATACCTACACTCAAAAAGTTTTCAATAATGTAGCAAGATTTTTTTTATATATTATTTTGAATTATTGTTGTTGTATACAAAAATGATTTTCTTTTTAAATTTATTTTTTAATGTAGCAAGTATAGCATGTGCAATGAAAGGTGCTAAAGATCAAATAAATAATTATATTTTTATAAAAAAATAATCACATTTATTATTGTCATATGCAAGAAGGATATAGATTTATCGTTTGTCTTAAATGGGCCCTTATTATTTTATTTTGTTAGTAAAAAATAAATAATTTAAGACACATATTTTCACTTTATCATTCCCTTTAGTAAATTATTTTGCAAAAACATAGAAGGTTTTGGAGAAATTTTTTTCTAATACAAAATCTTGTTTGATTCTTTTAAAGATTTATTAATGGTACATGGTAACGTGGAGGTACTGAAATAATTCATAAATCGGTAAGTTTATTTGTTATTTATCTAAACTATAGGGATAAACATGATAATTTGTGAAAATAAATCTAATGGCAATGCCACTGGTTCATTGTTGGGCCGATTTCAATCCATTAACTGTTATACACTTGGATTTACGAGGTATTCATTCTATTTAAACCCACATTCTTCGTAATGAGGCCCCTTTTTAAGTATTAATTAGAAATGTAAATTAGGTTGAACCAACGCAATAAATGTTCATTGACTTTCATCTTTTCACATGAAAACGCTGCAGCAATGTGGAGGGAAAACTACATGGTGCATTGCTAAACCTTCAATAGGAGATGAAAGGCTAAATGCTAACATAGAACTCTGCTGCGGGAAAGCTGGAATTGACTGTAGGATTATACAACCTGGAGGCAAATGTTACGAACCTGTCAACAGTTTTTCACATGCTTCAGTAGTCATGAATCTCCACTACAAGGCCAAGAACAAGCAACCCCACAACTGTGATTTCATCCAGAGTGGTCTGATTATCTCTCAGAATCCTTGTAAGCTTCAAAAACTTTCCCTTTTGTTGATTAATCATTATATTTATTTATGCAAAGGATGTGAGAGATCTGTTTGTTTTGATTTTCATTTGTCTTGTTTGCAGCTGATGGAGAATGCATATATTAAGCCTGATGAAGAAGATGGAATATATGAATGATACAACATAGGAAATAAAGGAGAAGATATTGAAAATGTTATACATTGTAGATTATAGAAATGCATTTTTTACATTGAAATGCTATGAAGATTGGAGGCTTTTCTTAATAAAAACAAAACTTGGGTAGCATATCTCAGAGCCATGAATTCTCTCTCCCATTTTTGTTTGTGATTGATTTGAAGATGAAATGTCGGTTAAGTAAAAGGAAAAATAGATTATATGTCATTTTCTTAAAGAAAAAATGAACGAGTTGTCGTCTTAGAATAATAAATTCCAATTTCTACACTTGTATCCATTCTATAGGTCAAAGGAAAACAAAAGTAATCATTTCTTAATTAATTTTAAATTATAACAGTTAAACATCTAATATGTATCAACGGTGCACATGCTTATACAAAATAAATAATAATTTCATTCCAGCCAAGACTTTCCAATTCCATCGTTTCAAACACAGCTCTAGTTCAAATATTTCCACCATTTCAAAGATAACCCTATCTCAAATATTTGTGTTTCCTTTGTAAATAACAAATCACAAAAAACATTACAGGCTAAATGCCAACAACTATCACTATTTTGTTGTTAAAAGATAATGATGAACAAACATATTATTGAGCAATGGTAATATTTCCTTTAGCATGCAAAAATAAATTAAATCAAGATGAGAAATGTATTGAATTTAGTAAATTGGAATCCAATTGTAATCTACAATAAAGTTGAAGAATAACTGTAATATAGAAACTACAATGAGGGTTGAATGGATCTTACTTGCAGCCTTGCAGGCATGTCTTCCCTCATTCTGCTCTATTTAAGCAGCATTAATTTCGAACTTTAGCTGAATGGTGATTTTTCGGTAAGTATTTTCTTTCTCTTGTTGCTTGTTTGAAGAAAATGGCTACAGCAAAACAATCTTCAGGTTTTGTTGCTTTGGCTTTCACCTGCTTTCTCCTGTTCTTTGATGCGAGCATGGGTACATTACCTAGTTCTGTAGTTAGATAAATACTTGTATGTTTTTCTTTAGATATAAAAGAGATTAGTGTGTAACTTCAGATGTTGTGATAACTTTCTGCAGAAGCAAGGACAATTAAAATGGAGGAAAACCAGGCATAGATTTCACACCTATTTCTTCACACCCAGGTTTTAGTGACAATGCCAATTTATTTTAAT
This sequence comes from Trichilia minutiflora, assembly GCA_035590515.1. Classification (NCBI taxonomy): domain Eukaryota; kingdom Viridiplantae; phylum Streptophyta; class Magnoliopsida; order Sapindales; family Meliaceae; genus Trichilia; species Trichilia minutiflora. The sequence continues at coordinate 18,172 of JAVXUL010120105.1, read as the reverse complement.
CCCTAATATATATCAACAGAAAAACTAGAGTCAGACACTGTGGTGCATTGGTAAGCCTCCGACGCCAGATGATCAGCTTGATCGAAATGTACAGTATTATCGCGAACAGATTCAACATCCTGTTTATAACTACACAATGATTGAAAATGGTGGATCCTGCTCCCTACAAACAAGGCTTCCAATGCTTCAGTTCTCATGCATCTGTATTACCAGAATGCAGGAATGCACACTCACAAGTCACAACTGTTATTTCAATAACAGTGGCATTTTTGTTTATTCTTACCTGTTGCTATAGGTGCCCGTGATACATAAATAGTAATTATTGATTAAAATTTTATTAAATAGATTTGATCTTAAAAGTAAGGTCAAGTCTAGTATGAATATGGAACTTATTTTGTTATTAAATCTTAATCTTAAGATACAATATAAATGAAACCTTTTATTGCGTTGAAAACATAAGTATACCTAAGGTTTATTCTTTACATTTTCTTAAGGAAAAAAAAACGTAATAGAAATCAAAATACAAAGAAATGTGAATAAGAGCTAACACTCGAAGTATTAATTCATCTTCTTTGTATGGATACCATAGAGGCGCAAATATGAAAGTTAGCACTCGAAATATTAATTCATCATTTAATGAGGCGCAAAGATATGAGAAGTATTGACAGGAAAGTTTTAAACTTATTTAATGAGATGTTTGGTTTATCATATAGATCTTTGGAAGGAAATCAAAAATTTTTATTTCCATTGATCTTGTATATCTTTGATTTGCTTATAGTAGTTATATGTTTTGACTAGCACCTTTTATTATAAATAAAAAGGGTATAAGATGGCTTTTGAAGTGTGAAAAATTTAAAGTATTTGGCCTTTAAGTTTTTTTTATAAATATTAGGTTTATAAGTTATTTGAGTTTTTAAAATTATTCGAGTTTGTGAATTTAAGAGTATTCTCTTAAATTTTATATTCTTTCATTATAAAAATATTTTGCTCATCTTTATTTGTAGACGTAGGTCAAATCATATAAATATTAGTATTTTGTTATTTCTGTCTGATTATTTAGTTGTTTAAAGTCTCTTTTATTAATTCTTGAAAATATTTTTTTAGCAAATCAGTATCAAAACTTTTTTGGAGATTTTGGCAAGATAATAATAACAAAGACTTCTGTTAAGAAATTTAGACGATCAAAATTTTACTACTATGAATAAAAAAGCGAGATTATTTATTATCTTAAATATTTTCAGTAAAGTGTTTCAAAAAATCACCTCTAAGATAACTATGAGAAGTATATAGGAGAAATTAAAAATTTTGTATATGAAAAAACAATGGAGAATCAACTTTATTTAAAATAGTCCTTGTATATGTTTCATATGACAGAAAATACGTCAATACTCTCACATCTTAATAAACTTGATTTCATTGATATAAATTTGACAAATATAGATGTTAAAATAAATGATAAAGATTAATCTTATTATTATTATGTTCTTTTCTTTAGCCCTTTAAGCATTTTTGTGATATTATAATTTATAAAAAGAATACAATTTTATATCGAGAAATTAAATCTGCTTTAAAATTTAAGAAATAGATTGATAGGGTTATAACTAAAAAAAGTAGTAAAATTTAGGTAGAAGACTCAATTACTAGGGGTAAATCAAAAAAGAGAAACTTCGAAAACAAAAAATTTAAGTTAGATATAAATCCAGATATAAAAATTTAGATTGTAATTACAGTTATAAAAAGGTGTATATTAAATATGAATCTTTTAAGTTAAAAATAAAGAAGAGTATAAAGAGAAAATTTAAAAAAATAATAATACCGCAGAAGCTAATGTTGCAACATATGAGAGTAGTTAATTTTTTTTTTTGTGACCAATGATAAAATACGGTCTAAAAATGAATGGATTTTATATTCGGATTATTATTATCACATGTATTTTAATAGGGATTTGTTATCTACTTATGAATTTTATAATAGTAGAATTATTTTGATGGATAATAATATTGTTTACAATGTTATGGGTAATGGTATAATTCGAATTAAAATATATAATGGTATTGTGAAAATACTCACTAATCTTAGATATGTTCTTAATTTGAAAAGGAATTTTATCTCTTTAGACATTCTTAAAACACATGGATATAAGTATTCAGATGAAGGTGAAGTTTTAAAAATTAATAAAGGTACTTTTATAATTATGAAAGCTTACAAGTCTAATAGTTTATATATTTTGTTAAGATTTTTAATTATAGGTTCAATATTTGTAAAGTCTTTTATACAATCAACCGATATTTTTATGAAGACTTTAAGAAAAGATCAATTTCATTTTCTTCTTTATAAATTGAGTATTTTTGATCCTCGTACTCTAACTTAAGGGAGTATTAGGCTCTATAATTTTAGGATGTTTTTTTTATATAAAAGTTTTTTTTGTATAAAATTATTATTATTTTTTATCTTTAAAGACATATATCTTTGTATATATTTTTAAAAGTTTTGGGAATAACATATAGATATGAATTTTCAATACTTCTTAGATTATTTTTGTAGAAACAGCCATATTTCTTAGATTTTTCTTTTCAAGAAAAAGCCATGCCGCCATCTTTGAGATAGAAAATTCGAATTTCACATGATAAATTGATATTTTGCACTTATCACGGCTATTTACTAGCGTCGCTCTATATAGCGACTGCACAGTGCCATCGCAGCAAATGAACCAAAAAGGGTCCTCTTAAGACAGCAGCACTTTTGCCTTCACAATTTAGTAGATATGAAATACTTTTCGTGTCAAAAAATCGTAGTTTAAAACCCGTAAAGCTCTGCTGTGTACTTTCCTGTCAAATCCGAATTTTATTACGTGTAACCGCCAGCACTAAAAAGGGGCTCATTTGGAGGCTCACAATATTCCAAATTCTCACATGACGATTGAAATAAACGGAGTCGATTTCATTATGTGAAACCATCGGCTCTTCCTAAAAAGATTTCTTAACTGACCAAAATTGAAGTCGTACAGAAACACAGAAGAAACTAGCCAGTTTCACACTTTTGCAGCCAAAGGAACAGCCAATTCTCATTTTTATGCAGCAATAGTATTCAATACAATCTGTATTCATTAGGCATTGGATAAAAAACATCAAGAGACATTTATCAGAGAGAAAACAAGTAAAGGAAACAAAAGCAAAAGTGAAAAAGAAAATGTATAAGATTTAATATGAGGCCAGAATCTCAGCCAGAATTAATTGATTCAAGCTTGGGTTTTGTCCCACTTAAGAGGCTTGACAATTTCCCAAGTGAAATCAGGATCATCTCTGCCAAAATGTCCGTAAGCCGCAGTCTTCAAAAACCTTCCATTTCCTCCCCTCTTCAGATCAAGATTGATGGAAATCATACCAGGCCTGAAATCAAAATTCTCCTTCACAATCTTCAGTATTTCCTTATCAGGAATCTTTCCAGTTCCATAAGTGTCAACAAAAACTGACAGAGGTTCAGGAACGCCGATAGCATAAGAAACTTGGACAATACATCTCCTGGCAAGTCCACTAGCCACAATGCTCTTTGCAGCCTGTCTAACAATATAAGCTCCACTTCTATCGACTTTAGTCGGATCCTTCCCGGAGAAAGCGCCACCACCGTGAGCTCCCCAGCCGCCGTAGGTATCAATAATGATTTTCCGGCCGGTAAGTCCAGCATCACCGTGAGGACCGCCGATGACAAAACGGCCAGATGGGTTCAGATGGAAGATTGTCTTCTCATCCAAGTATTTCTCAGGAATCACAGGCTTGATAACATGTTCCTTCAAATCTGCCGCGATTTCATCGTTTGTCACAGTTTCATCATGCTGAGTTGAAATCAGAACAGTATGAACTCGAACAGGAACCAAAGCACCATTATCGTTGTAATACTCGACTGTCACTTGGGTTTTTCCGTCAGGTCTCAGCCACGAACAAGCACCATTCTTACGAACTTCAGTCAAACGAGCGCCTAGTCGTGTAGCCAGGACATGACTCAACGGCATCAATTCCGGTGTCTCATCAGTGGCATAACCAAACATATGTCCCTGATCTCCGGCACCGATTTCCTCAGGCTTCTTCGTGAGATGTCCGTGAACACCTTGAGCGATATCCGGACTTTGCTGCTCAATGTTCACAAGAACTTTGCAATTGTCTGCATCTAGACCTACATCGTCAGATGTGAACCCGATGGATCTGCAGGTATCACGCACGATTTTCTCATAATCTACATTGGCTTTGGTCGTGATTTCTCCAAACACCATAACCATGTTGGTTTTGGTGCATGTTTCGCAAGCAACTTTGCTGTCGGGATCCTGAGCCAAACATGCATCAAGGACAGCATCAGAGACCTGGTCGCAGAGCTTGTCTGGGTGTCCCTCGTTCACTGACTCAGAGGTGAACAAAAAAGTCTCCATTTTTCTCAATTCAAGCTGCAAAACAACAGAGAAAATCAGAATTTCCAACAATTACAAAAAATCCCACCATGAAACGAAGCAATTTATCATATTTCAGTACCCAACAATTCTTCCTTTTACGGTTGGTAGCTAGAGCTGTTGTGCGAATGCAACTGGAGATGAAGGCGAATATTTATAGGCCAATGTAGAAAAGCCCCCCGGGTGCGTAAAATGGACTAGGTTCATTTCGTTCAAAGGGGAGATCTAGATCGGAAGTTTTGATTTAGATTTTCGAACTAAATCGCAGCTGTTGATTTTTACGGGAGTCGGTGACTGACTAATGCCAACTCACCAACCCCAGCTAATTGGTTGGACCCGTTTAAGAAGGAAATCTAAAATTTGGAATTTTCTCATTTAGACCCCTTGGCCCTTGCCTCTTATACTTTTCTAATCATGAGAATGACAAACAATCATATTTAAAATCCTTCCTATCTCAAAAAATGTTAAAGAATCAAATAAAATTTTATAATTTTATTAAAATATTTTATTATCTTTTATATATATTTATTTTTATCAAATATATAATATTAATTATATAATTTATTATTAAAAATATAATAATACTTTTATTCTAAAATGAGATGATAATAATATTTTTAAACTTTTATTATAATTTTCAAATTTTCTAAGGATATTGTTACAAAAGATAGGGTAGAAGGATATTTGTTATTTTGAAACAATTATATGTCTATTTTATTTATGTAAAGTATGTCCGTACTTATTTTATTTCCCTCTTCAACCTTCTCATCTTTTTCAAGTACGGATTTTTTAGACTGTATTTGAGAGTTAGATTTAATATATAATAGTCTCATTATTAAATGTCTATTGGGATCATACTATGTATACTTTAATATATATGTCTTTTAGGTATTTATTTTTCGAGAACACTTGATACATCTCTCGAATATCTATCGTCCAGAAATGTTGGACACATCTCTTGGATACCTGTCTCCTAGGAATGCTTGATATACCTCTTAGGTATCTACCTCCCAAGAGCGCCTAAAGCCTCTCACGGGCATCTATCCTTTGGAAATGCCCGATATACCTCCTAGATATCTATCTCCCAGGGATTCTTGACATTCCACTCTGGTGTACTGTCAAGCAGGTATCAAAAACAAGAATGATCAAAGGACATCCAAGATTACATATTAGAAGGTGTCGCCCTGCCAACCAAGGTCAACCATCCCATCTTCCAGTTAGGCTTTGATGATATGACTTTGACAGGACTTGAAACTTTCAAATCTGTCAACACAATCATTTATGAAAAGCGAATGTCACACTGCCCAAGGAACAAGGGTCCTATCATTTTCGTTCTTCGATGATAAGTCACGTCAAGCAATTCCCAAAAAGTCTATAAAAAGAGGTCATCAGAACAAAAAATGGTAAGGAGAACGAATTACTTATTATTATCTTAAAAAACACCACTTTCGTTTCTGTCAATTTGGCACCAAAATTCCCTTTTTTTCTTTCATTGACTTAAAAATCAAAATTTTTCCACGAGAAAACCCATCCGACATCACTCTAATTATGTTACATTATTATAGGATTTAGGAGGTGAAGTTTCGCCAACGTCAAATTCGTCCCTTTGCCAGATTACTCTCTCACTTTACTCATTGGGTTGCTCCTCCTTAATCGTAAAAAAATCGTCGGAGATTTTCGCTATCTGGTGAGCAAGGATCTTCGAATATTTCTTGTACCAACAATCTAAATTATATTTTTGTTAGATGTAAAGTATCTTAAATATTAAAAATTCCTCAAAATCATATATTAAATTTATTTGAATATCTAATTCAAAAAGAACAAACAAAAAATAATTATATCTCTTAATTTTATTTTACAAGATATTTTATCCCTTTTTATATCTCTTAATTTTGTTTTAGAAGATTTTTTACCCTCTTTCTTCGTGATAGATGGGAAACTACTTATTTTATTATGAAATGGTTGGCTACACACTCTAATGTTACAAATTATTTTTTTTTTTAGGGTTTGAGAACTTAATTAAATATAATTGATTAAACTATTATTGTAGTATAGATATGATAGATTGAAATTGAAATGTGTGATTTGAATATATGTTCTTACTTCAATTCTAATAAATTATTCGTAATTTAAATATAATGTATGAATGGTGATATATTCAATTAATATCCTCTAAAAATTAGTTGAATGAAATTTGTTAATCGAAATGAAATTCGGATATTCTGAGTTATTTAAAAAAATAATTAATTAAACTATATTTTCTTAAAGAAATAAAAAAAGTGGAGGACCTAAATTATAATTTTCCATCCCAAGTTTCAACATTTTCTTAGCAGTTTCAGCCTTTCGAATATATTAAATAATAATATTTTGAAATGTGATTATTATAAGAAGACGACTTGGCATTTGAGTTTGTTGACATTGTTGGTGGGTTGGTGAATTGCTGGATTTATTGCTTTACACTCTCTTGTCTCTATTTGGTGACACCAAATCCAACTCTTGGTCAAACACAAACATTACTACTTTTCTTTAATAAAAGATAATTAAGAAGGAATACTAAATTATCGAGCAGTTGTTGAGGCTTAATCGATATGGTTCATCTTTATATTTTTAAAAAGTGTTTTTAGTATAATTTTTAATTCTTTTATTATATTTTTTTTAATTTATAAAAAAAAATAATAAAAATTACAAAAAAAAATTAAAATTTTCATATGAAAAGTTAGTTTTATCTTTTAAAAAAAGGAAAGTATTAATTCAATTTACAGAAAATGAAACCTAATAATATTATTTATTAAATTCCTTGGAAGGGCATTAATTACTCTTATTATTAAAGCTAGCTCTGCATGTGACATTCACGTGTAATTGTTTGGTGATGATACTGACCAGATTTGGAATGTGCTTTTATGATTGAGTTTTCACATATATATATATATATATATTAACAATTTCGTAAGTAAAATTATATTTTACTTATTTTTATTAAATAAATTTCTCCTTCCTAAACAATGGTTAAATTACACTTATAATTTTAACCATAATAATATGAGAATATGTAGTTTTATCTAAAATCTAATTAAAGGAGGTAGTCAATTGAAAAAGAAAATAAAAAGTATTAACAACTTTCTATAGAGCGGAATTGTTATCACATTAAAAGAATTAAGAAAGTAAAATATATATATATATATATATATATATATAATTGATAAGTGAAAAATCTTATTTGTTTTTATTAAATATGTTAATTCGGATAAACGAATCGTATTCGTATCGTGTCAATGAATTTATAATATTTTTTTATGCTCATCTGAATACGATTTATTTATTAATCGTGTCAAGAATCATCAATCCGAATACGATTCATTTATTAATCGTATCATCCGTTTAATAATCGTGTCATTTATTTTTTAAATAGATGTTATATCACAATATAATTGGTTCATTAACTCGATCCAATCTATTCAATCTATTTAATTAATCAATATAAAACTTAACCTATTTAACTAATTATTTATTTAATATAAAATAAGTATCAAATATAAATAAATAAAATTATTATATTAAATAATTATTCGTTTAGATATAATTATTTATTTAAATACGATTACTCATTTAATTAATCGTGTTTTAATCGTATCTTAATCGTGTTTTTAACGAATAAACGAATTCAAAAGGTTAAATCCGAATTTGACACGATTATTAATCGTGTGACACGAATACGATTCGTTTATTATTCGTGTCAAAATTTTTAAATCTGAATCCGTTTAATTATATCGAATTCGTGTCGTGACCCAAATTGCCACCCCTACATTCATGGAGGTATGTGAATATTTGAGAAAGGATCTGTCAGCCTTAGTGTTTGAGGTAGAATGCTCTATATGAATAAGTTAGATTTGACTCGCAAAATCTTCGGTTGGGGTTGCATGTTGTGTGTGATTGAGAAGTGTATTCTCAATAGAAATACACAATAGAGTTGTTATCTGTTATTTATTATACATAGAATTGGATTTAAAGGATTTGATAATAATAGCATATCCTTGATCTAATCAGAGCATTGTGTGACAGAAAGATTGAATTACACGATAACTGATGACAGAAGGGTTCATTAGTTGAAGCTTTGCACTTCATTGTAATCCAGGGGCCGTATTGCATGGCTAAGTGTCAATATTGGTATGTAGACATTTAATTAATCTTGTTGTAGATTAATTAAGTTAATAAGAATTAAAGAGTTTAATTTAGGATACAAAAGTAATTAAAGAGTTTAATTCAAGTATTATTGTCTACTACTGACTTTAACGGTGAACCTATTGAGTCTTGTCTAAAATTGGCTTGGTTTTTCATATTTCATTTATATATCACTTGAATATATTAAGCTAAGGCAATATGATTAGTTAACTAAAGCTTATATATGGTATAAGTGATTATAAGTCAACATTTTCATCCTAGCAGATGAAATGTTGACAAGTGGCTTAATCTTGACCTTACACTTAGTTTACAAATAGATGGTAGATACATATAAGATGTGGCTTAATATTGTCCACATATTTGGCAAAAGAATTTCCATGTATTTTCTTTAATTAATGGTTAATTAAATTATAAAAATTGATTATTTTTCATTTATGAAATGAAAAAGGAAGCAAAATTGGGAATTTGGCTCCAACACTCCCATCCACTTCCAGCCAGCAAAAGGCAGCCATTTTATTTCCATTTGCAACAATTTAAAAGTTCTTTAAGATCCTTGGGAAGAGATCTTCTTAGGTGTAAAACTAATTTCAACTTTTGAGAAGTGTTTTCAAAGCTTGAAATTCTAGGTTTTTGTTTGAAAACCTAGAATTCTATCAAAGGGTTTGATTGAATCTCAACAAAGCCAAAGGGGAAATCAAGGTGCCAAGGACATTACAAGATAGAAGAGTATTTATTTTAGTGCTCTAAAGCTTCAAAAATTGCACAAAGGGCAGCAAAGATGAACAACCATATAGGGTAAATTTTTCACATCCATAGTAAATTCATTTCTTAGATTCTATAGCATACAAACTTAGTTTCATGTTTTAGGAAATATGGCATGCTAGTTTCTTACAGTAGCTTATGAAAAAAATTATAATAATAACTAATTACTTATTGGTGAAAACTTTGAACAAATTAAAAATTTATATTTTGGTCTCTACGGGATAAATTATGAAAATACTCTTTATTGAGATTAATTTTGGTTCGTGGGTCACTATATAATTTTCATTAAAACTTGATAATTAAGAATCAAAATCATTTAAAGATCAAATCATAGTGCGTTGAAAATCATCACACACACAAATTATCATTTGCGACAGTGAAAAATGAGGCAAGTAGTAGTTGGGCGTGTATAGGTTAGGAGGCTGGGTGACGTGTAGTACAGAAGCCCACTAGCCTGTGCCTTATACACTTATCTTCTAACAGGTTGATGGGCGCATGAGTCACACGTGCGCTAAGAGCATGATGCACATATCTATTATGTTTTTTTTTTCTTTTCACTTTATCAATATAACAAAACAATATAACATTTTAAGACACCCCATATTCAATCAATAAGAGTTCCAACATATGAAATAAGTTTAAAAACATGTAAATACATGTTAATCAATGAAAATAACTCAAGTTAACATATATATGCCTAAAACTATACAAAAACACATTTTGTACCATTTTAAACAACAAATCTAATGTTAACAATACAATAAAGCAACAATTCCAACACACTAATATGCATCCAAATCATGCACAAATTACATAAATTTATTCAAAAAACATGCTATTACATTTTAATCAATAGTAATAACATATTGAACATGTTTTTTTTTTTTTATAAATCGCATAAACAATTTTATCATGATTTTACCCTATCATTATCAACATAATGACATAGATGGCATTTATAACACATATATCAATTTATCAACCAACCAATCGTAAAAAACTCGTAATTCTCATTAACTAAATTATGATTTTATCATATCAAATACAAGCATTTCATGCACAAATATATCACATATATTCATTTTCATGTCAACATGTATTAACATATATATTCATAAAATCATAACAAATCATATTTATCATGATTTTATCATATTATTATCAAATTAATAACATAGTGAGCAACCATAAATGTTTGATGAATAATCTACCAATCAAGCCACGAAACTCATACATAAATGAACGTACAATCAATATCTAACACAAATAAATTTTAAAGTTTGCATTAAAACTAATTTTTCATGGTTCTGATACCATTTTGATGTTGTATAAAATTGAAAAACCATGGATAAATCTTCCAAAAGATCCATTAAAAACATACAAACTTTAAAAAATTTTAAACATTTAACCAATATAGCCACCTAGGGTTATAAAATTATATCCAAATAATGATATCTAACTTTACTAGTCATCTTCAACTAACCTTCAAGTGTATCCACAAGTTGGATCAATAATAACGATTCTGGTTTTGTGTCAGAAGACTAGAGTAGCTCAACAAAGTTTAAGGTTTATATAAATTTTTTTACATTTAGAAAAATTTATCTTTACTTATTTTGAGGTTAGGAAAGTACGAAAAACAATTTTTCATCTTTTCTTTCTTTCTTTTGCTAGTTTTAATTCAAACAAAAAACTTATCTTCCACTTTTCCACCATGGACGGTTTTGGCCAAAGGAAAAAGAAAAACAAAATAATTCAATTCTTCTCATTTTATCTATATGGATGGGTGGAATAAGAAAAGAATAATAAAAAAAAAATTTTATTCTCTTTTCTTGCTAAATGGATGCATATCATTAGTTAAGAATAAAACACACACATGTCTTAAATTTAACCAATCATAACTTTAACATTTAACAAAATAAGATTGGTGAATTTGAAAAAAAGAGTAAAAAATAATCATTTAACTAATTGATATTATCCATTAAAAAAATAAAAGAAATGATAATAATTATTATTATTACAAAAAAATAATAATAATTAATAATTATAAGTTTGACTAATTCAAACTTTTATATATTAAACAAATTTAATATTTATCCATATAAATTAATTATCTTAATTAATAAATATGAAAAATCATGGCATTTGATCCAAATAGAAAGAATATATCTATATATTGCATAAGATTTTGACACTTGGCATCATACTAATATGTCATTTGTTAAACAAAAATTTAATTTCATTAAATAATATTTATTTAATAATTAATAAATAAATCAAATTTATTTATTAATAAATGAATTGTAAATCTTTTTTTAATTTTTTATATATTCGTAAATTATATTTATGATATTTAATAAAATTATTTGAACATCTCTCGATATACATGTATTAGTGTATCATCATTGAAAAAATTTATTCTTCATATTAAAGAATAAAATTATTTTTCGATCAATGTATTAGAATAATTTAATTTTTATTAATTAAAATATTATTAATTAACTTAATGATATTTATTTTATCCATCGTCATCTATTGATTATTGTATGTGACAACTTGATGAGTTTACCGTAAATTAGATATGAGTCGTTACGAACCTTTTCGCATCACTTTAATATAACTCATTGTAATCAAACTTCTCAATGATTACGAGTGACCTCTAACAAGATATTATATCTCTTAAAACACAAAGAATATAATTTTGAATAAACCTATATAGTCTTACTTATATGAAATAAAGTCCTTCTACTATTGACTTTCAATCAAATGCAAGTCATAAAGTCGTTAAATCTCTAACTCGATCATAGGATCAGAAAATTAATCATATACGGGATCCACATATCCGAAAACTTATTTTCAGAAATCGCATACTCTGACTAGAGATTTTAATCCTTATATATGAAGTTCCTGTTTAGAATCTCAAGCTTAATATTTGAGTTAAGAAATTCCATCTTGATCATTACTTGTTCTCATATAATAAAAGTATATTGCCACTAAATTTCTTTTACCAGACATGACTAACCTAGTATAATATGCACAAGTGAACGATGTGTTTCACTATAGATATTAACTATGATGTCTTATATCAAAAGATTTGTGGTACACTAGTATGACTATGTGATAAATCATTAATTGCGGATAATCGTTCATGTGATTCATTATATTTGATCACATTCAGTAATACATTGAAATACTCATATTTATATTTTTGTGACATGAGACTTATTATCTAATTATTAGTATCGAATACTAATCAGTGATAAGAACAAAATATGATAATCATATAATATTATTGCCTATAATAACATCACCTCAATCGAAAACTACTTCAAATATATTTAAATCATAAATTTTGTACTCACATCTATAATACTTTGTAAATAAAATCTTAATACATAATATATTATATTATATTATTTCGTATTATTATAATAATTAATAAAATATGATATATGACAAAAAATATTATTTATAATTAATTATAAATAATTTTATAACTAATTTTAAAAATATACTTACAAAAGATGATATCTCTAATCTATGTGGTGGTATGATTGAATCTATAGCATGTTTTAACAAAATATCACATGAGACAATTAGTATGTTTCCAGGAATCAAAGAGGGAAATTAAAATAAAAAATCAATAATTGCGGGAAAGTCATGTTACTCTTTTCTTTTTTTTCTTGAGAAACTCTTGGTGATAAGGTGCGACGTTTGCGATTGTTCGATTTAATGGGACGAGTATACTTAAGACTTTTCATTGTGTCTTATAAAATTAAAGATCAATGAATCGAATTAAATAATAAATATAACACTCACACATAAAAAGTGGGTAAAATCTTATCATTAACATTACTCCAATTAAAACTCTTTTAAAAGTTGCTTGACTACCAACTATTTTAATTGGGTAGTGATTGATAGATTATTTTGTATTGAAATTCTATTTTTTTTATGTATATGTATGTGCTTTGATCTTAGCTTTGGAGACTCTAAAAAATTTTAGCTTACATTTATCAGTTTAGTCTCTTAAAAAGTAAAAATAATACTCTTTTGAACTATATCCATATATTTAGCATGTCAACATTTTAATCTTTCGATACTATAAAAGTTAGCTCCATGGTGACTTATCTTTAGTAACTACGTACTCAAATGAAAAAAGCTTTTTATGTTGCAGATATCAAAATGCTAATCTTTTCTTTGGATCTTTCACGATATGGACTTTTGTCTTCAACCCGATCCTCACATTTCATTGCATTTGTTTCATTTTCAAACACACTTTTAATCCTTTTCAGAAAAACTTGATCACCTCTTTTTTTTCTTTCCTACATTTGCTGTTGTGGTAGTTTTCCTCTAACATACTTATTGTGGTACTTTCTTAATCCTGCATGTTGTCTATGCAACCTTCGTCTTCAGGTGAGGGGTTGTTATTTTTCCATTTACTTTATTAACTAAATTTTTAAAAAAATTTAAAAAATTAAATTTAAAAAATAAAAATAATTGTTAAGATGAGAAGTGGGCTAGGCCTACCCACATGTGTGAGTCTAGGCCAGGACCATATGATCAGGTGCACAGATAGCTCAACCCATTTCGTGACCACGTCAGGAAGGACACATAGTTCTATTGCTCAAGCCCAGCCCACATAGATTGCCACCCAAGTAAGAGGTGCTTTCAACATTATAACGGGCTTAGCCCGGACAAATTGCCACCTCTGTCAAAAATTTTCATACCACTTCATTTCTTATTTTATTATTATATTTGTTATTAGTGAATATATTTGTCTCACACACTTAGTACGTAATTTGTTATCATCTATTTTATTGCTATTTGCAATTGTCTATTAAAATTTTAAATTGCATATTAAGTTGTATATTCTTAATTAAATTTTAAAATAACCTATTCACCTTTAGGGTCGACTCAAGATTTTATATTGGAACGAGTTAAAAAATAAATATGTTATATATATTATTATAAATTATTATAATATTAAATTTTAAAAAATTAAATCTAATAATAATTACTTATTATATTTTTTTAAAAGAATCTCAAATAAATGTACTTATCACATATTAGGAAACATAAATTTTAAAAAATAAAAAATAATACTCTATATACTAAAAATGAATGAAGCAAAAATATTTTTTTTAAAATTTTGTGGGCTATTTATAAAATTGCATAATTACTTTTTTATTGGAATCCCTATCAAATAATATATGCTAACCATAAAATATTAATATAAAAAAAATGAGTGAAAGATATTATCTATTAATTTTGATATGCTGAAAATAAATTAAAATTTTAAATTATTAAAGTCTTTTCATTTCAATTATATAAATAATGAATTAGTAAAGAATAAATAGAGATTATGAATTCTTATTAAAATTATATATAAATAATAAAAATTTTGTAATTTTAAAACATCAATGATAATATAATAGTTAAATCAAATTACAGTTTTGTAATTTCTTAACATCAAAAAGTATTATTTAAAAAAAGAATTTTTTTATGAAGTTTATAAAATAAATTGTTGTAAAATAACATAAGAGATACTAGCACAATTATTTTATACAAAAATTAATCTAATTTTTAGCGTTTATCCAATGTATTCATAGGATATTAATGGTTAGATCTTTAAAATTTAATAAATTGATCAATAACAATATATTTTAGTTATTATTATAAATTATTCCTATATTTGAATGAAAATAATTCTAGTATTTTGTTTAGGACGTATATGTTATAAATAATTAATTTCTATCTTATTCATTATTTTACTAAATTTAAAGTTATTTGTGTTATTTTACTTAATAATAATTTTTTTTCATGGATCGGCCAAACTCTCGAATAGTTTTGTTACTGTTTACCTCCCTCTTGAATTACCTAATTATACTTTCACCATTTGCCAAAAATGTAATAATCTTTTTAACAATGTTGTTTAATGTTGGCAAATGGATATATAACTTTGTGATCCTTTTTATGGATTAGACTTGAAAATGGTAATGATGGTTCACAAACACTGTTGTCATTTAACGTTGGCGTGTTGAAAGATATTATTAAATCTTTAGCTCATATTTTTCAGTAGCAAAAACTCTATTATTATTATTTTTTTTTTATGATTATCACATGTCTTGTACTTTTAGTTGCATAAGCAAAACTTTACAAATCTATCTATCTATCTATATATGAGATATGTGACAGTTATACGTAGGAGTGGAGCTGGTTTTTCAATTGTAAGGAGCCAGCCAAATTTTTTAAAGTCATAAACACGTAGGACTCAAATGGTAGAAACGTATATTTTACAGTGTTCAACTATGATAACATTTTCTTAAAAAATTTTGATGCAGCCGTGTCTATAATATGTCCCATAATTTTTTATAATTTTTTTTTTTAAATATATGAAAAATTCTAATTTATTTAATCGGGAACAAATACTTAATAATCATTATATTCAAAAAGATAGATAAAATCCGTTTGACACCCTAAACATTTTAATAAAAAAAGTTTTAGTAATTCAAACTTAAGATAGGCGTTAAATTATCGTTATATCAAGTTTTTACTATCAAATTAGTATAGAGGGTTTTATAATTTTGTACAACACTCAACATCATATTGTACTAAATATAATATAATATAATACAAATTCATTTTAGTCAATTTATTTTAATACGGTTTAATATATGTTATGAAACACATCGTTAGTGTGTAATTGAGTATTCAATTCCTTAGAAAAATTAATATAAATGACTTTAATGTCAAGAACATGATAGTCCATATACAATGGGGAGTACTCACATAAAATCAAAATATATATATTCATAAATTGTTTTTTTATAATTATTTTATATATTTATTTACTTAAGAAATATATAGAGAGAGAGAGACACACTCACTACCCTCGGTACTTCCAAACAGATTGAAAAATAGTAGAGATGGTATCCCTGAAATTTAGAAATTATTTGATAAGTTTTCTCTCTCAACTCATGAATTTAAAATTTGAGTATACTAAAATTATGTTGAAATATACAATTTATGTTTTCATTTCAAAACTTGAAAATAGAATTATGATTTGAATATATATTTTGTATCATTCTATGAAGTATAATCATTTTGGTTCTTGAAAAACTTTTAGTATATTTTCAAGGCAATCATGTGTTGATAAATGAATTGCTTATTTTTGAATGATTATAATTTTACATTGATAAGAAATCATATTTGCAAATGTTGTGGAAACTATGATTGAAATGAATAGGATGATTAAAGGTTTTATGATTTAGATTTGGTGTATGACTGAGAATGAAAATTTAAAATTGAAATGAATATATTTTGAATTGATTAATGTCTTATAAATTTTTGAAATAAATTTTAGACAATAGAATGTATTTTGAGAACTTATTATAATTGAAATGTATGGATCCAGATATGAGGAGGTGACATAATTAATTTTAACTAAAATGAATAGGTGCTTTATTGAAATTGATTAAAAACAGAAGTTGAGATAAGTATCTTCTTCTTTTTGTGCATGGTAGCCAATCAAGCCAAAATAAAATAAGGGTCTTGTTGAAATTGACTAAAGTAAACATAATTTTATCCAAATAAACTGAGTAGAGTTATGTCCATATGTTACATGCTATCCATATGAATTTTTAATTTAATAAAAAACAAAACAAAATAAATAAAATAATTTCCTACATATTACTCATATAAATTTTAATTTATTCTAAAATAAATAAAATAAAATTCAAATATCTATTTCTATTTATGACTTCATGTATCTTTGCTGTCTACGTATCATCTTCTTCTTCTTCTTCTTCTTTATTTTTTTTTTAATTTCCAACTCTCCTTAACTCCCTATAACTTTAACCTTTTTTAACCTCTACTTTTCATGATTTCTTATTTTCTTTATTATTATTATTTTTTTAGAGAAACTAAATTGGAGAATGACAACTATATTGATAAAATGATTTACAAATGAATAGTATTATACTTTATTAATTAATTAAGATTAATAATTACCTTGATCAGCCTGCTTCTCTTCTTGGTAATTCATGTTGGCTTGAGAAATTAATATTAAAGAATGAAAGACAGGGAGAATCAAGTACAAAGATGATGATCTTGAAAAGTTTTGGATTAGAGGATGATCAAATGTGTTAATTTCATGGTAGATAAGGAGGGAAGAGTGGAGTAGTAGTAATAGCTCAATAAAATAATAATAATGATAGACATGGTAATTGGGTCGGGTCAGGCAGAACAAGTTCAGCACGAATATGGCCCAGGTTTACATTATCCGACATAAATGCTATAGAAACAAGGGACGAATAATTTAAATATATTTATATTATTATTAACTAAAGATTTATATTAGCAACGTAAATAATAATTTAAATTACTTATAACTACTTTATTAATCAAATATATGTTTGATAGCTTAATAAGTATTTTTTTAAAAAAATTTATGAATTTATTTACTATTTATAATTTATATTAAATAAGTATATAAAGCTTATCCAAGGGTCCTCGTTGGATAAAAAAAGCTTAGTTTTTATGTAAACCCAAGAATTAAATATTGGCCAAAAATATTTTATCCTAAGCTATTATACAACACCAAACATAGGATTGTAATAACGTTTATTAAAATAATTTTAATTCTGATTTTATTCCTATCTTGCATATCAAAGAAGGTCTCTCTATATATTATCAAAAAAAAAAAACTATTTAAAAATTCAATAAGAGCATTTGTCCTAAGGGTGTCAATTCGGATAAACGAATCGTCTTCGTATCGTGTCACTGAACTTATAATTT
>JAVXUL010120085.1:0-16968 GCA_035590515.1 Trichilia minutiflora | reverse complement strand
TGACTGTATAATAGGAGTGCCTTGTATGAAAAAATTGGATCTCTAGTTACAAGCCTCAATGCTTCTTCTTTACTATGTCATATTTTTGAGTACGATAAACATACTCCATATTCTCTTTGAATGTCATCATGCATATTTCTTGGCGTGTAAATCCTGTTGGCGTCTGTTAACTTGTCTTTAATCAATTGACCAATTACATGAGTAGTTGCTTGTCGATGACTGTCTTCAAGATGGTCATTTGGATAACTATGAACTGAATTCATTTTGGTTACTCGAAAGTAAGCATCATTTCGGGGCTTCGTTGCACGAAGTCGCCAATTACAACCATTACCTCTGTACTTTAACTCAAAACGGTCCATGCTTGACTTGTTAACCTTTATCTCAAAGTGATTTTTCATTTCCATCAGACATAATTTATCGCGCAATTCCTGTTTAGTATTGAAAATCTGACCAACGCACACGTCACCCACTCTTGTGCTTGATGAAGCATCATTTGACATGGTTGTAGATGGTGGAATTGGGGGCAAAGATCTAATAAACTGATTTGATGAGGACGGTTGAGTTATTAGATTACTCCTGTGGACATAGAGTGCATCGATGTCTTCTGTGTCAATTCTATCCTCATTGTTAAAAACATTGTCATCATAGTCTCTCTCGATATCATTATGCTCGTGCTCTTGATGTTGCTCATGCTCAGCATCTTGCTGCTGATGACCATAATACCCAATATTCTGTGGCTCTTCAACTTGAATATGTGGAGAGTACTGTTGTCGAGCTTCTGAAGTATTCGCATGCACTCCATACCCATATTAGACTTGTCTTGTCACCACTGGAATCATGTCCCTCAGTGTATTACTTCTACTAGATGATCTAAATACGACTGCAGGAGCTTCAGTCCTAGTACAAGGTTGCACAGTATTGGGCCTAACATGCTCTGCACCACCAACAAGTTCAGTGGTCACAAACAATGGCCAGTAGCTCTTCATGCTTGCAATATAAGTTGGATCGTTGGTATTGATGAATGCTCGAAAGCTCATTTCATTGTTAATATCCGTCGCAGGTATATTTTCCATAAACATGGCTTTCATTTCAATTCTATACTCAGCAGGATTTATCCCATACATCTCATACAACATCTCAACAAAACATTTATAACTAATACTTGAATCCACACAACAAGGTATGGTGGTTCCACCGGTATATATCTCCTGACCATTGGGCATTGTTTTCCATGAACCTCCAACCTGTGTTATGATCGTCAATACTCAAATTATAACTGCAATAAATATACAATAATTTATTTTAAATAGTCATTCAAATGTCACAGATAATTCTTACATTCAAAAATAAAATTGTGGTAAAATATTATTAATGTTTTCAAACTATTAATTTCTAACAACTAGGTTAACTATTAACTAAAATGAGAAATTATTATCATCTTACACTCAGAATTATTAATTACTTATTTTTTTAATTTTATAAATCATTTTTCAGTCCATTTGGGAGTGGAACTCCCTAGTGAACCTACTAGGGAGTGGAAGCCTACTCCCGAGTGGGTTTACTAGGGAGTGGAAGCCCACTCCCAAATACTGTTCATCGTCCCCCCCCTTCACCTCTCTCTCTCTCTCTGTGTAGCTCTCTCTCTCTCTGCTCTTGCTGCAACTCAGAAACCCATTCCCTCTCATGCAAAATCATCCCACAACAACTCTCTCTCTATTTCCAACATTACAACTCTCTCTCTCTCTCCAATATTACAACTCTCTCTCTCTCTCCAACATTACAACACTCTCTCTCTCTCCAACACAACTCAACTCAATACAACTCAATATATCTTCACCTTCGTCCATAGATCGAAGCTCCCTTAGTGTGGTTATCTTCCTTACTTGTTTGCTGTCCGTCGATCTTCAACTCCGATAACCATTGAAAAAAAAAATTTAGGGAATTAATCTTCGATTTCTGTCGTTAAAGAGTGAGGAAGGTTAATGTTAATTTGGCATTGAGGGTAATTTCGTCCAACAAAATTGAAATTGGATATTTTTGATTAAAACTTTAAAGTATGGGTATTTTTGAATAAATATTATGAAAGTTGGTTACTTTTGGTAAATTCTCATTATTTTACTTGGTTATATAGAACGGATAAGTTTTCTTCCGGACTTGGATAATAACATTTGGTTCTTATATTTTAATTAAATTACAATTAAAGACGTATTCTTCATTTTATTTTATACAAGCCCTTAGTGTAAAGTTAAAAATATAAATTTTTATATAACTTTAAATTATACAATAATATTATATTATTATTATTATTATCATATATTTTATGTATTTATTTTTTATTTTAATAAAAAAATTTCTTACCCTGCAAAATATATGATAATAATATAATTTTACTTAATGCTATTCATATTATACTCTTCAAAATCTTAAAATTTTAATGGGTGTTTGGTTATGCTCATGAAATTTGTTATTTATTTTTGAAAATATAAAAGGTTTAAAATATATTTAATTGCATGTCTTCTTAATTTTTTTGTTTTTAAAAAAAATATTAGTTCTAAATTTTTAATTAGTTAGTGAAAAATAACTTTTGTGGTTTTTATCATTTATAAAAATATATTTAAAAATAATTATATTTTTTTAAATACTTACTTTATTTATTTTAAAAATAATATAAAATATATTTTTATTATTTAATTAAAAAAATATCCTTAACAAATACTATAAACATGTTTTTTATTTTTTAATATTATTTTTCATTATTTTTAAAAATATTACCAAACGCATGATAAAGCTCCTTTGATCCATTATTTTCATCATCTTTACAAAATGGTTTTAGTTTATTGGAACTGAAAAATATGTTCTACTGGATTTTAATATTTATGATGGGCTCAATTGACCCAAAAGTTTGAAATAACATGGACCCAATAATGGTTACTTATCGACTTCCCAGCCCAGTTTTTCTACACAACCAAATTTAGCCCAATCCAAAGTTGGGTTTAGACTTTGGACTCAAGTCTATCCAAGTTATTTTGGGGGAGTAATCCATTAACCACCACTCCTTAATTTTATAGCATGTATAATTGTTAGAGAATAAAAGTATATGCAATGAGAAGATTTGAGAGAAAAAATATAATATATTAAAAAATTAAAAATATAATATATTTTTAAAAAATTAAAAATTACCGAAGAATTAAAAAAAAAAAGATTGAATGGTGTATACGTATGCACCACAGCATTTCCGTAAAACATAATGAATTTAATAGACTTATAGAGTTATTTACTTATTTTTTTAAAGATAAAACTAAACACTTAAATGGTATTATATTAAGTAAATAAATGGATAAATAGTTTTCTATTTAAATTAAAAAAAAAAACAAAAATATAAAATAACAATAAAATATTGAATTTACAAACTATATAAAAATAAATAAATTAACATGATATAATTGAATTAATCAGCACATAATTCACATTATTTGTTATCATTAATTACGTTATTTTAATTCAATTAAATATTATTTTTAATTCAAATTCACAACAAAAATCTAATATCAAATATATTTAGCTCACTTCTAATTATTCAAGTATGGGTTCATTGTCACCAAATAGTTGGATGTATTTATCATTAGCCTTTAAAAAAGGGAGTGTTTTGCCCATCTATGACTCGGATATCGACTTTCCAGCTCAATGGGCCTATGAAACAAAATTTAGCCCAATCCAAAACTTGTGTTTAGACTCAAATAATACCCTATTTATTTTTTTGAAAAACAAAACTTCATGCCCTACACATTTTAAAATTAAATATTAATGTAAAAATATGTTAGCCTACTAAATTCATCTTAACCTCAATCAATTGTTATTACTACTTATTAATTTGAGCTGAATAATTATTTTATAAAATATAATAAAGAATAATAAAATTAGAAATTTTAATATTTTATTTTATTTTATGTCATACAATTGTTAAAACTTTAATTGCAAAAATTATACTAAACATACTCTTATTTTATTTGACATGTTTTGGCTATATGTAGATTTTAACCCAACTGAAAAACATCAGACTCACTCATCAAAGAAAACAATTGAGAACAGCCAAAACAAAGAGAAAGAAAACTAGAGAAAAAAGAAAAGAAAAGAAAAGAAAAGAAAAGAAAATAGGGAAGCAAATCCATCATAACAACCCTCAAGTTTAATTAACAAAACTACACGCTCATTGGACTTGATGGATCACTAAGAGCTGCAATTGCTGTGTAGATTTTCATCTTCAATTGCTCTTTCTCCCCTTCCTCAGCCTGGAATTACAAAAAAATTAAAATTAATTTAATAATAATTATGACAACTTAGATGTGTATTTATTAATTCATCATACTTTTTGAATAGGATAATTTCAAGAATTAGAGTTATTAGTTTAGTTTTTATTCGAAATTAGTCTTTCCGTTAAAATGGTTTTTTAAAAAAATTCAGATACAAACACAACATAGCACAATATATTCTTTTTTTTTTATATATATTTATGTAGTTTTTTTTCAAATCATAAATTATTAAAATAATTATGATAATTTAATTAGAGTAATGAATTTTGACTAGTGATTATAAAATAATGTTTATTGAATATATTTGAAGTAATCCTTTTCTTAATCGATATTGGTTTAATTAATTGCATGATTTAGACTTTTAAAATGAATAAAACTTTATGTTATTTGTTACATGATGCAACTATGATAATAACAACTACTATTTATATATAAAATTAAATTTGTCAAAGATATCTAAACATTAATACGAAAAAATTAGCAATAATCCCATTTAGAAACTACGATAAAAATTTTATTCTTTGTATTAAAATCATATATTAGGAGAAGTCACATTTTCAATAATAATTATAGTAGTTATTATTATTATAATAACTTAAAATATATCAATGATTGATGCAATCGTTGCAAAACCTAGTAAAATAATGAAAGTAATAAATAAATCATGCTATCAACATCTTATAATAAATTAAACAAATTTGAAAATTAAAGCAAGACAGCGTTGCAACCAATCCATTAATTAAAAATATAAAAAAATAAAAGTCTGATATCATTTGGGCCCAAATATGCCATTATCAAAATTAAAATTAAATGACATAATCTAGAGAAGCATTTATTATAATATAAAAATGCAGCCATTATCATGCTTTTCTTTTAAAAATTCATATAAAATAAGTTAAAATAAGAATAAACAATTACCCACCTACTATTTTCTTTTAAAAAAATAATAATTTTTTTTTCATGTGGGTCTGTCAAATTTGGACCATAATTGAGAGAGAATTTTTGTCATAAATTCGTTAAAGATTCAGTCTGTCTTTTACCATATTATAAATTAATACAATAATCGGCAGTATCCAAATCCTGCCGAAACAAGAGGCTACAAATTATAATTAAAGAAAAAACTACTTATCTCCTTCGTCTAATATCTATGTTTTCGAAACCTAAAGTCTGTAAATACACGAACGTGTTGAAAATTATGTGAAAAGACACCAACTGAAACAGATTGGGACAGAAGAAATTGATCACGTTATCAAATTGGGAGTCATGTGTTCAATTAATTTCATTTTCTCCGCACATGCTCTACCTGCCACGCGTTCGGTTTTGTTTCGTTGCAATTAAATTAACCATTTACGAAGTAAATGGTTAATTATTGTTTTTTGTCCGAACACTACCAATAAAATCTATAACATTCTATATATATATATTTGCTTAATGACCTTTAAGCAAGATTTTTTTTAAAAAAATTAATAATTCTAAGAAAATATTTCTATATTTTTCAGTAATTTTTCATAAAGATATTGTTTTACGAAAATAAACATACCTCTTGAAAAATGAAGAAATATTGTCTTTAAAATGTTATTTTTTCCAAATTAAGTATTTATTTCTTGAACATCTAATTTTTGTTAAAAATAATAAAAAATACAAAAATAAAGGATTTTTAGACGTTAAAAGTAGAATTTCAATGGGGTCCTATGATCCCTGAGTGGTTTCAATTCGACACTCTGGATTACACTACACATGATTGCACTAATTTCATTTTCTGTTTGTGGGTCCACCTTTTATTAAAGAAGTCTATCTGCTTCTAACCATGTAGGACCCACGATTTCTTATATCATTATTTATTTATTAATTTCTATATTTTTTTGATTGATTCTATTCTCTGTCTGTAAGGTCATCACCACCACCACCCACATCTCAATCGTGTAAAAATTAATTTTATGAAATAAAATAGAAAAAATAATAAAATATTTTATTAAAAATTTTGGAGTAAAGAACAATACTCCACCAAATACGACACAAACTATCTTTGTTTGTCAGCCTGGGATTGGGTCAGTTTCTGTCAGATTTAACTTAAGAAATCAATAAATTTCGATGTTTTTTTAAATGTTAGAAAATCTATTTTTATTTTTATTTTTATTTTGGTTCTACTAATAATTAACAACTATTGTTTTTCAAACAAAAGGCAATAACAATAGGGAAGAGAGTAACTGACCTCAATGAAGGCTGTCTTCAAAAGCGTTCCAGCTACAGCAGTGATATTAGCTGTAATGATTTTAAGCTTTAAAGATTCAAAGGCTTCACATAATTTAACCATGGTGTCTGTTCTTTTGCTGCAAGTTATGCTCACTACCAATGTCTTCTCTCCCATGGAGTTTACCCTAAGCTACAAAATGAAAATGAAAATTAAGTTTATTTAATTTAATCATTGGAGAGAGAGAAAATATTAAAAAATTAAAAAAAAAAATATAGCTTACTTCAAGAACTTCAACGGGAGAAGTTCTTGATCCTCCTGAATCATAAAACTGCTCAATTTTCTTCTTCTTTGGTCTTAACAAAACAGGTAGCTCTTGTTCAAAATCGGACCCCAAATTGTTCTTTGATTTTCCAGATTCTAGCTCTACGATTTCGTCCTGGATTCTCTTCTGTTGCTCATGAAGCTCTTGGATGTAATCAATGGCGTCTTTGATTATGGAAGCTTTATCCATCTAATTAATTCCAAATAATCTCAATAAATCAATCATTCTAAAAGAAAAAATTGCAAGAAATTTGTTTGTTTTTGTTATTTTTGTTTTTTCTTCTTACCTTACTGATATTTGGAACAACTGCTCGAAGAGCAAACAGTCTTTCATTAAGCTTCTTTCTTCTATTTCTCTCGGAAACAATATTCTTGGACGCCGCAGAGGACGCAGCTCCATCCGGAGAACTTGAATCATAGTACCCAGAAAAGGCCTCTTCCATTGCCCATCTGCAGAATTCAAATCAAAACAACTCTAAGATTCTGATACTTAGAAATAATCCAGGAAAATGAAAAGAAAATTTCTCAGCATACGTATCAAACTCTTCATTCTGGAGGAACATTTTGGTTTCCCAATAATGTTGGTACTCTTGTGGGTATTCATCAGTTATGCTTTCCATAGCTGAAAAAACTGAGAAGAAGAAAAAGAAAAAGAAGATGAAGGAGAACTGAAATTTTCTGCCAGAAGTCTCTTCAGTTGTTTCTTTCCTCGCAAGAGTAGAGAACTGGAATAATTATATAGACGGAGAACCGAGTGAAGTGAGAAAGAAAGAGGACAAAAGAAAAATTAATTAAATAATTAAATTAATCTGAAATTAAAAAATAATAATAATAAAAAAAGGGATTGACAAATACTCCATGAAGTTCGCCTAAAAATCAATCTCCCCTCTTTAAACGGGATAAAATCGTCTTAAAATCAATCTCCCCTCTTTAAACGGGATAAAATCTTAATCGTTCATTTTTTATAATTAATGATCTTGATTTTACCAACATAAGAGGGGGAGATTAATTTTTTTGACAAAACTGACGGGGGTATTTGTCATTCCCCCTAAAAAAAAAGACCACGTGAGTACTTTCGATCTTTGTTGGTTCCAGGAAAGATCTTGATCGTCCACTTAGTCCCTGGTCTTCAATATCGCGTTAACGAGTATTTAAACATCATATTCACGCTCTACTACAGCGCGTAATAATAATCTCCTAATTATTGACCTCCTATAATGTCATTGAACGGATGAGATTTCGTCACTGTTCATTAAGATATCGCATGTGTATAAATTTTGACTAAATGAAAATGGTTATGTATGTCTCGTGTTATTTGACGTACGATTATTTGACAAATTTGGATGGATAGGGCCAAAGTTTTTGTATGCCGAAAATGTGGGAGATCTCCACCGTTGGATTTAAAAGTCTACGATGTAGTCCGTGGGATGGTCCGTTGATTTTGTATGCATTTGGGAAAGCTGTCTTATTTGACGTACGATTATTTGACAAATTTGGATGGATAGGGCCAAAGTCTTTGTACGCTGAAAATGTGGGAGATCTCCACCGTTGGATTTAAAGTCTACGACGTAGTCCGGGGGATGGACCGTTGATTTTGTATGCTATCTGGGGAAGTTGTCTTATTTGACGTACGATTATTTGATAAATTTGGATGGATAGGGCCAAAGTCTTTGTACGCCGAAAATGTGGGAGATCTCCACCGTTGGATTTAAAAGTCTACGATATATTCCGGGGGATGGACCGTTGATTTTGTATGCTATCAGGGGAAGTTGCATATATTGATCTGGACTAATTTTGTGTAGCCTGTAAAAGAACTTATTACTTTAATACTAAGCAATAACGGATAAAATATATAGGTCATTTCTTGCGGTCCTAAAATTTTGAAAAAGATGTCATGTGAATTTAGAACAATAAGAAATAATAATATTTAATATATATAAATTTTAAAACATAAAATATATATCATAAACGATATTAATTATTAATTTTATCTTTCATTATTAATATATAATCTTGTGATATCACAAGTAAAATGTTAAATATTAAGCTATATAAGATATAAATTTTATATTATAATTTGTATACACATTTTTATTAATTAACAAATCAAACCACTATTAACTTATCATAAATTTATGTTCACAATTTGGTCAAAAATTTGCCTTCCCTATTCATATTCTTCGTTACTTCTTTTTCCTACATCTGTACTTCGATTCAATTGAGTGTCAATGTGAACGCAAACACATATAGAGGCGAAGCGCTGAATACCTAGAATCGCCGTGTCCTACAATTACAACGTTGTTGTGATTGACGAAGACTTTCAAAGATTTCTATTAATTTGTTGATTGCATATTTATTTGTCCTAAGGTCTTTCCTATTTTCAAAAAAATGAAAAAGAAAAAGAAAAGAATAAAAAGAGGGCACTCAAGATATTGACCAAGAAGACTTCATTAGATTATCACTACATTCTTAAAAAAAAAAAAAATTAGTATTAAAGCATTGTAAATAATTAGATCAATATGATTCTCGTTATAGGTATTGTTATTATTATTATACTCTATACAATGCAATTTTTAAGTATTTGGTTCTTTCCCCACTTCAAAACTAGGAATATATATACATTATATCCATTTTAATTACCTGTTTTTAATAACTCCAAGTGTAAACATATAATTAGTAATATTTATATTTATTTATTTGTATTATTTATTGACTTTTTAATATTTTTGTAACAACTTTTTAATATTTTAAAAAGATTTATATCGTATTTTATTATTTTAATTTTTAAGTCGTAATCGGCCTCAATTATTAATTTTGTTAAGATTTTTTTTATATGATCAACTCTAGAATATTAAAAATTTTGTTATTCTGTTATGATTTCCATTATATTTACTTTAATTTATAACAAATAATTTTAATTCATGTAAAATTATTTTCTTACCATTTTGTATTCAAAAAATCCATTTTTTTAGATATCTATTATTTTTATATTAAATTTTAATAATTAATGTTACATTCTTTTTCAACATTGGAAGACAATCCGTGTGAAAATTCTTCAAATTTCCGCAACAAAAAGCATTAAAGTAGTTCATTAATTATTGACTGACTATTGAATGTTTATTTTATTTAACTATTGAGTCTTTATTTTATTTTATTTTATTTTTTTTGGTAGCTTCCCGAGAAATTTTAAGAGATTCCTCTTGGCTTCGTATAAAGAGAAAAATATTATATATTATACAAATGGAATAAGTAAAGTAGTGGAATTAACAATACACGGCATCAAACATTAAGCTATATATTATTAGTAGCTTTTTAATTTTAATGGAATCATCGTTATCACTTCCTTTCTCTTTTGTAATTTCACCTCTAAAAGACTTGTATATATGCCATTTTAACAAAAACACTTAAAGATTTAATTTTTTTAATAATTTAAAGTATTCGAATTTCGTTTTAATCAAAGAATTTTATTTAATTTTTTTTAAAAAATAATAATTAAATATATTATTATTTATATATTATTTTTATTATAAAAAAACAATAAGAATTAAATCTTAAGCCTCTTGTTTGAAGAGCAGACTTTGCATTGAGCATCATCATTGTTATATTTATTATATTATATTTTTTCAAATGTTAAAAAAAAAAAGTTAACAATATTTTGGTTGTTGAGATTTGTCAAAACAATATTTAATGATATAGTTTGATAATATTTTACAAAACAATCCTTATATAAATTAATTTATTTAAAAAAATTAAAATAAGGGACTAATTTATTGTTTTGAGAAAACTTTAAAACATTAATTTATTAAATTATGTCTTTATATATAATTTTGACAAACTTCAAGGACTAAAATGTTGTTATCCAAGAGAAACAAAACAAAACAATGCATTCCTTTTCCAGCATCAATTAGCATTTGTCTAATTCACTAATTGTGTCTGTCTCTGTGTATGATTGATGACGTCATCATTTGATTTCATTATTATGACGTCAATAATTTTCGGTTTGGTCCCATCAGCGCAATCGTAAATATGACTTTGATATCCTGACGAGGAAATGACAACATAATTATTCCGACTGATGGGATTCCAAGGTCTTTTACAACCAGAAGATTGAAGAGAAGGATACGGTGCACCCAGTTGTAAGATTACAATTGGGAAAAAAATTTAATTTTAACAAAAAGTTGAGTTATTATATATACACATAATGTAACAACTTAAAATTAAAAAAAATAAAAATTTATAACGAAATAAAGGTTAATGAAAATAAAAATATAAATATATTGAATTATAATAAATAACTAAAAATAAATATATATAATATAATTAAATAGACCATAATATAAACCTAATTTTGTAGGACATTGCGAACGCCAGGTCCACGTAGAATTATCACTAGTAGGACTTTAAAAAAATATATAAAAATAAAAGAATAATACTTTTCTCAAATTCTTTGCGGGTGCTATTTAGGTCCACGTGTCCACACTTGGGATGATGTCACACTTGACATGCCCTAATGCCGTGAAGTCTCCAAGAAAATGAGCCAACAAGAAAGTTTGACTTAATGACATGGTGATGATGATGTGTTCATGCTGACGATAATAATAATATATTAAAATTAAAATTAACATTATTATTATTACGAATGGATGTGGTGTGATTGATGGTTCCCTTAATATCTACGTAGGATTTTCACTAACGAGACTTTAAAAAAATAAGATAAAAATAAAAAATATCCCTTTTCTCAAATGCTATGGCAGCGCAATTTAGGTTCACGTTTCCATACTTGGGATGATGTCACACTTGACACGCCCCGGTGCTCTGAAAGTCTCCAAGAAAATGAATGCCAACCAGAGAGTTTGACCCAATGAATGATGCGACGACGACGACGATGATAGTAATAATAATAATAATAATAAATTTAATATTAATATTAACTATTATTGTTATGATTGGATATGGTGTGATTGATGGTCCCCTAAATAATAGTTTTTATTTTTTCTTATAAAAATTACAATTTGAGGGAATTTTTAGCTATTCCAAATTCTTCAAAATTATACCATCCACAATCTCAATTTTAATATTTTTCTTTATCAAAAACATCGAGTCAATTACAAACATTCACCCATAATAATTTATAATATTTGATATAAATATTTAATTTAATAATTAATATATAATATTTTCATTCTCACTCATATTTTACATCTAAGAATTTTATCATATATTTGATTAATAATTATAAATTTAAAAATTATAGATTTATACCTTATTTTTTAACATATTTTGTAGAGAGTACATGAGTTAAAATATATGATAATGATAAAGCACTTATGAATTTATTTTAAAAATTATTAAGGTTTTATTTCTCAATTATTAATACAAACTATTATGTTTAATTTGTTAATTATAAAATATTCAATTATTTTTATTTGATAAATAATGATTTTATTATTTATTGTCTCACATGAAACCAAGAAAATGCAGAGAGCATAAAAAATTACTAGAAGGTTGAACTTGAAGACCAAGAAAGAAGGATTTTTTTTTTTTTCTTTTGTAGTCTTTCCATCAATCAATTCTTTTCTAGTCAAGCAGATTTCGAGGACTAAAATGTAAAAAGCATTAAAGTTGAAGAGACAAACACCCACCACCACTAGTATAATTGATAAGTGCTCATCTTTATTTTTCTCGCATAATTTTTAATGTAGATTTTTTTTCTCCAGTCTTTAGACTTTAGGGTCTTTTTCTAGAATAATTTTTTTTTATTATGAATATAAAATTTTTGCAAACAGCACTAAAAGGATAGCTCTTTCTCTATGTAGTTTTCAAGATAATTTTTTTATACATTACTGATCGTTTTATTATGAACATAAATATCTGTAAACAATATTACAGGGATCATATATATAAAATGCTTGAAGGGCTAAATTTTAATATATATATAAAACATAAATTTTTTAAAATAATAGGGGCAAAAGTTATTAAATAAAATTAGAAATTCAAACTATGAATATATGATATATGAAATAAAATTTTTTGTTGGATTTAGAGGGATGAGGATCCTTGTAAACTCTTCTCTAACTTTGCCCTGGATATAAATAGATTGATCATAGATAGAGACGCAAGAAATTTCATTACATATTGTAAACTATGGGTTCCATGGATTGAAGGGTTGCATGCCTTACAGATATGGATTTCCCAATAATTGTAGGGGTGATTTTAAAGGTGTCCATAAGGTTTATCAAAAACACAAAGTATGTATTCTTTATTTTAATTTTTTATTACAAACTATTCTTTTAATTTTATTAAGACAATGAAAAGAAAATTGTTTATCTAAAAAATAATTTTACATATTTTAAGTAATTATTCTAAGTTTTTAATATAAGTATTGTGATATTTATTAATTAAAAATGAATAGAGGTAATAAATAGGGACGAAACATACTAGGCGTTAGCTTGACTTGACCTAGGGTCTCAGTTACAAAATTTAAAATCTATGGTCCATGATCCACTACATTAATTGATTTAAAAAACTTATTTTTTATTTGTTTTATTTGTTTTCTCTCTCTCTTCTGCGTCTTGCCTCCGACCCAACCAGGCAACCAAGCAATCCTTCCCCCCACCCACACCATTTGCCTCTTGTCAACAAAACAACAACTGAATTCAAGCTCCATTGTTCTTTTTTCAAGTAACAAGACAAGATGCAACTGTACTAACTAACATTATTTGATTGTATTTACTTCATGTCTGATATGTTTTTCACACAATTTATATAAATCTTAACCTTTTTATTTATTAATTTAAGTATTTTATTGAACTATTATATGCATTATGACATATTAAAATTATTATACATTTTGAACCAACTGCATCAAATATATATATTTTTTGTCATTGAATTATTTATTTAAAAAAAATTTATAATTTATATTTCGTTAAGTCCTTCAAAGATAAAATCTTGGTTTCGTCCCTATTAATAAGTTATTTTAAAAATTATAAAAATTCATTATCTAATTTTTTAATTGATAAATATAGTTTTTTTCAAAAATACTAAAATGGTGTGTGATTATCTTTTTTGCCCATGAGTAATGATATATAGTGTATTTTAAATTTATTTATATTACTATGAAGTGTTCAAATATAATAATTATAATATTAAATATAATAATTTAGATACAACTATTCTAATATAATCCTTCAATAAAAATAGTCTCTTTCATTATAATTATTACTTTCTTAATTAATAAAATTTGAAACTTGACGTGTATGAAATTAAATAATTTGTTACACCTGCCCTCTTTTAGATACAACTATTCTAATATAATCCTTAAATAAAAATAGTCTATTTCACTATAATTATTAATAAATTTTGAAACTTGACGTGTATGAAATTAAATAATTTGTTACACCTTCCCTGCCCTCTTCTAGATATAACTATTCTAATATAATTCTTGAATAAAAATAGTGTCTTTGATTATAATTATAACAAAACGTGTATGAAATTAAATAATTTGTTACACCTACCCATTGTTTTATCGATGTTAAAATCTATTTGAAGTTGAAATTTTGTCTACTAGTGTCTGTGCCTTCTGTTAATGTTTTTTCCATTGATGGTTTGCAGTTGCACATAGTACTGTCTAACGGGCCTGAGTCGGTGAGTTCGGGTTGGTTTGGGCCGATTTAACGATTTTAGTTTTATGGAATTGACCCGAATCGAAAGCTTAAACGGTCTGGATCGGTTCGGTTCTACGGTTTCAGTTTTATAAAACTAGATCGGAATTAAAAGTAGAACAGTAACAAGTCGGGTCAGACCGAATCAATTTGTCAGACAGTTCCGATTCCAGTTTTGATCCGGTCACTGTTTTGGGAAGGGGGGGACCCAGGCCTGAAATGTTTCCGGGCCTGTTACGGTCCGATTCTAAGTAGTACGGGTTCGAAACGGTTCTGAGTCCGTTACGATCCGGTTTCTCAGTTCCAGAATTTTGGAATCGGATCGGACAGTTTATATTGGTCCGAAACTGGACCGAACCATATGAATAGTAATCCAAATCAATTCGAATTCTATTTTTAACGGGTCAATCCGATCCAGTTCGTGGGCCAATTCGATCAGTTAGACACCTCTAATTATACAGCCATCAAAAATTTCAAATCTCGATGAGAAATGCCACATTCATGAATTTAATGGTCAATTACATAATCCATGTGGAGTGTGATAGACCTACACACAGCACTACTGTCGAAAAAATCTTTTGATATTTAACGGACTAATCGTTAGAATCAAATGAAACGTTCTTTCCTTCCTCCTTTTTTTTTTTAAATTAAATTATGAATATTTTTATTATTTTTATCAAATATATATATATATATATATATATATATATATATATATATATGAGTATAATTCATGAGTAATCTATCAATTTTATATACTTTAAAATTATTTGTATTATCGATTTTAAATTTTTGTATTGATTACTATTTATAATATATATAATATATATTTATTAATAAAAAAATTATTTTTATTCGTATATGTATGTTGTTTTCTCTTATTTTTTATATCAATGATAGAGTATACATATGAATTATCTAAATAATTTAATTATCTAAAATATTTCTTATAAAAATCATATTAATCATAGTCGTTGAGTTCTAGAATATATTAAAATAAGATTGATAAGATCGATTTAAGTTTATGGCTAATATCATAATGCACCTAAGAGGTTACAACATATAACTTATGATCATTCTTGTTTTTTTAGAGAGTAAATATTATCACAAAAGAGTTAGAACTCTCGAAAATAATATTAGATTGGAAAGTATAAACGGTTTATGCATTAAATAATTTAACAATTATAAGAGCTATATTTAATGATCTTATTGTAATTTAAAGTAAGTTATATCATTGTATTAATATTTAAAAATACAAAGAAAATTAAAATAAATTTGATCAAAATAAGTTTGAATGAAATTAGGATCAATTTGTTATATTTTTAAAATATGTGGGTCTAATCAATATTTTATTTTTACTATTAAAAAGTTAGTTTGACAAGTTTAGAAGCCATTTATCATTGGCCATATTAACAAATGCAATTAAGTAGTTTACTAGATATAGTATGTCGAAAAAAAAGAATCGTATCTTATTAGATATGGTGCGATTAATAGTTAATTGTACAGACTTATAGGGATATGTATTATAGATTATCGTGCACATCTTCAATAAAGTTTTTATTAAATCAGTTTAAAAAACTCTGTATGAGATATAGAGTGTTATTTTTAGAAAATAGATATGTATGTTTATATTTTATTTTTTTATGGATGAATAAAATAGCCTATGGATTGTTATTGATTTTATGAGATTGTGAGACTAGTTATGAATTAATGAAATCGTGTTACATTCAACTTTATATCTTTAATCAAATGAATATGTTATAATAATGATTTTACATTGATCATTTGACTTGGTGATGCTTATGGATTGTATGATTTTATTGGATTTGATAATTTATCATGTGATTATATGGTTTGTGGGGCTATATGTAGTTACAGGATTTTAGTAACGGTAACAAACCTAGGAGATTTGTTTAGGTGAGGGAAGCATTGATGAAACAGTTATAAAGAAAACGATAATCTCATTAGTGATAGAGCGACTCATTAGATGTAAGTTTCGAGGATAGTCACGTGGAGTATTCCGTGATTACTTAAAACTAACGTCAGCAATGGATAGGAATTTAATAAAAATTATGCATATTTTTATTTATCAATTAAAAGAATATTCTTATTAAATAATTGTTGATTTATATTTATATAGAAAACCTATTGACGGTTTGAAATTACTCTTGATCCCAATGATTATATAGGAAAGAGGTCAAACTTAATAATTTTTAGTAAGACAGACTATAGTTTTAATTAAACAAAGATTTTCAATATTTGTATATATATTTATATAAATGAGTATTTCAAACATCGTTTTATAAAAATATTGTACTTATTTATTTATATATATTTTTACTTACTTACAAGGTATATATCAGTATACTTACCCCCTTATCTTTCAATTTTTTGCCACATCGAGCTTGTATAAAATTAAAAGTGATATATTTAGGCATAAATCCCTATTCTCAACTCATTATTAGTTAAAAGTCTACCG
>JAVXUL010120074.1:0-16968 GCA_035590515.1 Trichilia minutiflora | reverse complement strand
GAGAGATAATCATACTTTAAGTGTAAAATGATAAATTTAACCCTTAATACACATATACTTTTATGTACTCATCAATTAGTGAATGGAATATTTTGTTCGCTTATGTAATTTTGGTAATAGAATATAAGCATAAAAACTAATAAGGAAGGGATGTCAAATATACCTGGCACACGTGGTTGATATATTGACTTTAGAGTATTCTTTAGAATAAGTGCAGTAGTGAGAGAGTTTTCAAATGTATTTTTTTAAGGAATTATATGGATTGCCATTGGATAAGAAGTTTGATTTTAGCATTAAATAAGTTTCAGGTATTATACTAATCTTGATACTATTGTATTGTATGACACCAATTGAACTTAGAGAGTTAAAGGTGCAATTTTAAGATTTGATTAATAAAGGTTTCATTAAACCTAGTGTATCTTTATAGGGTGCACCTATTTTATTGGTTAAAAAGAAAAATGAGAAATTGAGATTATACGTTAACTATCGGTAACTGAAAAAGGTGACCGTTAAGAATAAGTATCTATTACAAAGAATCAATGACTTGTTTGACCAACTACAGAGTGCCAGTATATTTTTGAAGATAGATTTAAGATTGAGATACTACCAATCAAAAATTCAGGAAGATGATATCCTAAAGGCAGCTTTTAAAACTAGGTATGAGTGTTATAAGTTTATAATACTATTCGAGCTAATTAATACCCCGGTTGTATTCATAGACCTGATGAATCGAATCTTTTACTTATATTTGGATAAGTTTGTGATTGTGTTCATAGATGACATCTTGATATATTCAAGAGTAAAAAAGAACATGCTCAACATCCTAGAATCATACTACAGACCTTAAGAGAAAGAAGATTATATGCCAAATTCTTTAAATACGAGTTTTGACTTAGAGAAGTAGTATTCCCTAAACATGTGGTGTCTAAAGATGGAATATTCGTGGATTCTCGAAAAGTAGAAGCTATTGTGCCATAAAAATAGCCTAAGAATGTAATAAAAGTTAAAAGATTTTTGGAATTGACTGGTTAATATAAAAGATTTGTTGAAGGATTTTCTTTACTGGCTGCACTACTTACTTGATTAACTCGAAAGAAAGTTAAGTTCGAGTGGAACGCTGATTGTAATAGAGTTTTCAAGCTTTGAAAAATTGTTTTATGACAGCCTCAGTGCTAATTCTTTCTATACCCTAAAAAGGTTATATGGTATACAGTAATGTTTCAAAAATTACATATACTTCTTGATAACTTAAAAAGCATGAAGTGAATTATCCTACCTATGATAGAACTAGTAGCTATAGTCTTTACACTAAAAATTTGACGATATTACTTGTATAGGGAGCATTGCTAGATTTTCACAGATAATAAGAGTCTGAAGTATTTGCTGACACAAAAAGAATTGAATTTGAGACAGGGACAATAGTTAGAATTGATCAAGGATTATTACCTAGTGATTAAATATCATCTTGAAAAAGTCAATGTGGTGGTAGATGCATTAAGCAGGAAGTCATCGACTACATTAGCACATTCTTGGACAGAATATTTACCTATGTTGATGAAAATGAAGAGATTAAGACTAAGCTTGAAATGTGGTCAAAATGGGGAGTTGGTAGCCAATTTTGTAGTAAGGCCTACTTTGAGGGAGTAGATTAAAGAGATATAGATGCAGGATCTATAGTAAATGCTCATCCCATGTGCCACACCATAAGAGCTCTATTAGGAAAAGTAAGAAACCAAGGTAAGCATTAAGCATCCCTTTAGCATAAAGTTTTGACCATTTCTATAAATTATATTTCTGTCAGGAAACCATAAAAAGGCATTTTATGTCACATTGAACTTCTATGGATAGACTGATATTTTTATTCAAGTGTTGTAACTACTTAGTTTGTTGGAAACATAAAGTGTCAATACTACCAATAGAATAAATTACCAAATGAAGAAATAGACATAAGAAGGAATTAACAAGAATTGAATTGGAAACTTTTTCTTTTATTAGATGAGAAGCAAGCGTACTTATTGTCGTGTTCTTCCTTACATATATAATTAACTTGTTGTTTTGGTGTCTATTTATTTACTTGCTATTTGGCTTTCTTTTAATCTTGTATGCTTATTTTTTTTGTTCTAACTTATTTTTTTTTCACATATAAAATTTGTGTTTTCAAGAGAACTTAATTGGATTGCTATACATAACAAACTGATTTAGAAAGATAATTTAAATATTATCACCAATGATTTTAACTTTCTAAATTATCTTGATTTTTTTTCAAAAAAAAAACTAACTTAATTATATTCTATGTTCTTAATCATATTGGTCCTATCTACTTCCAGTTTATAGCTAACAAAGAATTGTATTCACTTAATTCTAAAATTTTTGAAAAACAAAAACTTAGTGTAAAGTGAGATTACAACACTACTAGTATATTACTTAAAGTTTGTATTGACGAGACTCGTAGGAGTAGAAAACTAGGAATTTCATTTAGAGCCAAGAGATGGGAAGTTGTACTAGACTATTTTAATACCCATGCTAATAAAAAATATACCCAAAAGTAGTTAAAGAATAAAATGGATAATCTAAGGAATAAATGGATTTTATGAAAACAATTAAAAGGAAAAGAAACAGAATTAGGGTGGAATCATTAGACTAGGACTATTGAAGTTGGTGCCAGATGGTGGGAAGCAAAAATAAGAATAAATATTTTAATTTGATATTTTTGCTAAGGTAAATTAACAACATAAAGATTGGGTTTGCAATAATAAATTAATTTGTCTTTGATTTTTTATAGGATATATGAAATATGCCAAATTTCTTTATCAGGCGTTAGAACATCATGATGATTTGGAGTTCATATACAGGGATACAGTCGTAGCAAGTCAACACGCATAAACACCAACGATGAGTATACCAGTTAAAGATAGTGACACAAATGCAACTCTAACCACGTTACAAGATTGTGATGATTTTGATAAAAAAAGACCTTAATATTGATGAATATTTTATCCCTATATCAGACTCTCAACTTAAAAGGAAAAGGATGGTTACTGAAGAAATGGAAAAAAAGATGACAAAATATAAGACAAAGGTTGAGACTATAACAAGCATGATATAATCATTGGAACGAATAACTAATGTAGGATAAAGTCACACTGTAATTGAATCTGCTAAAATTTCATCAACATCCAACGTCAATGGACAATACTCCATTCCAAATTACATTAAACTACTAGAGTCTTTAAAAAATGAGGGGGCATTAAGTTGAGATTAATTTACTTGGATATTGGAATATTTTACATCTGAGCAAACGAGAATTGTTCTTATGTCTCTATCAGAAAAAATTAACCAGTTAGATTGGATTATATATAAGTATAATTTAGAGAAAAACTCTAGTTAGAGTGGTTGATAAGTTAGGATTTGATTTAATATTCACATGTTGAACATGTGACTATTCTCTCTTTATATTTGTATTATTTATTTTACATGTATTTGAATTGATGTTTGAAGGAGTTTATTATTATGTGTAATTAGATTAATATTTGAAAATTGTGTTGATAAATTTTATGTCTCCGTGTTCCTTATTGTATATCTGTGTTATATTGATTTTTAAGAATGTAATTTGTACTATATTTGATATGTTTGCATTTATTTTTGAATTTATACTTATGTGTTTATATTGTCATACAGATGACTTCCAATAACTTTCGAGCAGTAGGACAAGTTATAAAAAGAAGGAAATGTGCAAAGTATTCTCAAAAATTTTATAGAGTAGTTAATACTATAACTATTTATTATATGAACTACCTATTGAAACAAAGTAACATATTTAATTATTCTGATGGATGGAATTATGTTAAGGACATAGTTAATACTCCGAGTGAAAGTTATAAAATGTTTAGGATAGAATTGCAAAAACTTACAAATTTATTGAAGAATAAGGGATGGTTACATCCATCTAAAGAAATGATAGAATTAGGTGCAGTTGCTATGTTTCTTTGGACTTGTGGACATAGTGAAACAAATCACAATATCTAAAGTAAATTTGAATACTCGGGAGAGACTGTGAGTAGAAAGTTTAGTAAAATGTTAGATAGTTTATGTACTATAGGTAATAAGATTATCAAGCCTTCAAATTTTCACTTTCTAGAAGTTCCATCCAAAATTAAAAATGATCCTAGGTATTGCTTTATTTTCAAGGATCTATTGGTGCTATAGATGGAACACATATTCTAGCTATTCATCCTTACAATGATCAAATTCGTTTTATTAGTCAAAAGGAATATACAGCACACAACATAATATTAGTCTGCAACTTTGACATGATATTCACTTTTGTTATTATTGGTTGGCCTGGCACTGCACATGACACTCGTATACTTTCCATTGTATTTAAAAAAAATAAAAAATGTGTAATTTATCCACTTGAAGGTAAGATTTTTTATTTATAATATATCAAGAATGATGTAATTTTATTTACAATTTGTATAAATATACTATTAATTTTTTAATAAAATATTAATGAGATAATTATCTTTTTTTATAGGTAAATATTATGTAATTAATGCTGTATATCTTGATACAAAAGGGTTTCTAACACCTTATAAAGTGAAAGATATTAGATTTTTGATTTTGGAGGTTATAGTCAATCATAAGATGAAGAAAATGTATTTAACTATATATATTCTTTTTTGAAAAATATCATTAAATGAACCATTAGAGTTTAGAAGAATTGGTGGCATATTTTATGTGATATGAAGCCATTTTTATTGATAAAATAGGAGAAGATAATTATTGCAACAATAGAACTTTATAATTTCATTGAAATAGTGATGACAATAAGAAGTTTGACATATGTGATTATAATTTTAATTACACTCCTAAGATTTAAGATAAAATAGCAATGAGAAAGAGAAAATTAGTACATCTGTCTATAGAAAAGTTTAAGATGATGGTTACAGAATTTGCAATCAAATAGCAATTAAATTGATAAAAAATAGATGACTTATATGTTATTTATGAATTATTATTTTGTTAGTTAGTATATTTTTAAATCTATTTACATCAGTAATTTAATATGAATTTTTATTAAAAATAACAATGATATTTTATTTTATTTTATTTAATGCTTATGATTTTAGTTTTATACATAAATCATTAATTTTAATATTGTTTCAACGTATTAAATTTGAATTTATATTAAAATATTAAGATATTTCTAAATAAAAAGAATAATTTAGTTAATTTAAAAAAATACATTAAAAAATATATATTATGATTACATAAATAATATAATTATTTATAAATATAATTTAAATATGATGATTTATTTTGTATTATTAAAATATATAAAATAATTAATATTAGTTTAATTGATATTAGATATATATTATATTTTTTATAATAATTTTAATTAAAAATGGAATTTATTTAAATTATTTTATTAAATAATTTATTTATAAAAAATAATAAATTTTTTTAATAAAATATTTATTAAATAATTTTATCTTAATTTTTTTTAATTCTTATTATTTTAAACAATAGCTTCTTGCAGCATTGAAGCTGAAACGGCCCAATTAAACAGGCTCTTCGACAACGTTACCTCTTTGACAACGTTGGGTCAATGAGAAGTTCATCGCTATAGCAGATACTCTTGTCTCTTGCTCCACTTTTTCATGCTTCCTTCTTTTTAGTTTGGATTATTTTGATTTGAAACTCAGTGCCTCAGCATCACACAAACGGTTTTACGACTTCATTGGTTATTTCAAATACATCTCAGCAGCGCAGACGCTTAACTGAGAGCGACAAAAACAGATGGGGAATTGCTGCTCCGACACCGGCGGAGGTATGGAAGCCGTCGGAGGGACGGCTGTTCCGACTAACGCCGGCTCTTCAAACGACGCCGTTGACTGTTTCCTCAAGTCTCGGGGATACAATGGCTTGTACTCTCAAATGGAGGTCACCACCAATCCAATTTTCAAATGCTCGAACCTTTTCCAATTTTTTCCTTTCCTTTCGTTACTGTAGCATTTTGAAAATAACGCTTGAATTTTCAAGTGAAAATTCGCATGTCGTGGTAATGCTTATGCTGATCGTTCAGTAATGGTTGTGCAGTTATCGTTTTCGGCTACTGACTTGCGAATCAGGGATGTGCTGTCCAAGGTTTGTCGATATTTCTTTGTCAGTTTAGAGGACTGGAGATTTCCTTTTGTAGTTACACGTCTTTGGGATGCGATATTTATTTTGTTTGCTTAATTAGTTTCGAATTAGTTCCTTTTGTTGTTTCGCGTTTTTGGTCGCTATTAAGATCCGGAGCTTGTGCTCCTACTTCAGTGCTTTAAATATTCTGGCTTATGAGACTTCGTTATATGTGTTCAATCTGATCCAGTTTTAGTTGGATAGGTGTCCTGATGTTGTATATTTCTTAATTTTTGAGAAGTTGGATTATTGATTCCAGTTTTAGTCAGGTAGGTATGCTGATGCTGTGTATTTTTTAGAAGTGTAGAGAAATTGAATTATTGATTGGAATAACGAAATGTCAAAGGGATTGTTGATTCTTTACATTTAGAGCTGGTAGAATGTTCGGATTTGCCAAATACTTGTAGAATGTTGTTTTAGAAGCTGAATTTTATCTAGCAGTTGTACATATGAATTAACCGGATGTTCTAGTTCTAGTCTCAGAAATTGTTCTTACTTTTAGAAAGCTTCACTGTAATCTCCTAAATTGTGCTTGCTTTGCTTCAGAGTGATCCGATTCTGGTGGTTCATACAAAAGCAAAAGATGGAACAGTTGTAGAAGTATTTCGTACTGAAGTAGTTCTTAATTCATTGAATCCTAAATGGATTACAAAACATACAATTACATATCAATTTGAGGTTGTGCAAACTTTGCTGTAAGTTCTAATGCTTCTAGCTCTAATTTTTGTTGACCAAATGAGCATTTAGTAGGTTATTCAAACAAAATGAGCATTTAGTAGGTTAGTCTTAATAATCTGTGAAATTTCAATTTATTGCAGGTTTCGTCTATATGATGTCGACACTCAATTTCATGATGTAGATGTGAAGGTACTGTTTATTTTTTCTATACTGCTGTGTCAGTCTTTTATTTTTGATGAAAAAATATTCTTAACTAAAAATCATTTCATTGAATAAAAGCTAATTTATAATTTATGAACGCATGCTAACTTCAATCATTAAAATACCATAAGTTTTTTAATTTACTTGGCATATGGCTAAATGTCTATTTTCAATCACTGTGTAATACATTTCATCCGTAAAATTTGATGGTTTAACCAATGGTAGGGAGTGTCAATGATAATTTTCTGCTCTTTTCGCATCTGCATGATATTTGACAAACCTCAAGGGTCCCGGTGGAATTCTCCCTTTCCAGAATTGAATTGGCTTTAGAAAATTCAATATTTATGGTGTATTATGGAATTTATATTCTATATAAATTCCTTTCCAAGAGCAATAGTTTAGTTTATGCTTATTAGTAGGAATAATATCATCTGGAATATATACAATATTGTACAAAAAGTCTGGCATGTTTTACTTCCAATAAAACGCATGCCGTTTTATTAGTATAATAGATGGTTGAACCTATGCAGATGCTTAAGCTGGATGAGCAGCAATTTCTTGGTGAGGCAACTTGTACATTGTCCGAGGTATGACACAGAAATCATTCTTGTTAATCTCTTCTTTCACTATGGAGTAGTTGGAAGTTGAGAACCTACACACTCTCCTGCTGAAAATCATTTTTATCACCTATGCCCATTGACATTCTTATTTCTATCTGTATAGATTGTCACCAAAAAAAACAGGTCACTGACCTTAGATCTTGTACATAGAGAAGAATCTATTACAACAACCCATCCAAAACATCGTGGAAAGCTGACTGTGCATGCTGAAGAATGCATAAATTCGAAGACTACAACAGAGTTGATACTAAGGTGTTCAGATTTGGAATCCAAGGATCTTTTCTCTAGAAATGTAGGACTACTGATTCTTTATTTTACTAACTCTTTAGTAAATAATCTGGAGCATTAGTTGCATTTGGTGCATGTCCTGACTTATTTTGCAGGACCCATTTTTGGTGATATCAAAAATTGTGGAGAGTGGGATGCCTATCCCTGTGTGTAAAACAGAGGTCTTAAAGAATGAACCGAAACCAACATGGAAACCAGTGTTTTTGAATATTCAGCAAGTTGGAAGCAAGGTATTATCAAGTTTTTCTGTAGCATGATAAAATCTACAAACTAGGGGAAATGTGGGATCCTATATAAGTTTATAATATGGTTGTGGAATGCTCTATTTTCTATCTTTTATTTCTTATTTGTATTTTTGAATTTAGTTTATGTCTGGCAGTGTCAGTATTGAAGTTTAGTAGCATATAACAAGATGATGTTGTGTCTTCTTTAAGAAACTTCTTCTGGTAGAATAATCTGTTCCTTGCGTTTTAGCATCAAACCTATTCTTTGAAATCAGAGAGTTATAAACATTGAATT
The DNA here is from genome assembly GCA_035590515.1 of Trichilia minutiflora. Taxonomy (NCBI): domain Eukaryota; kingdom Viridiplantae; phylum Streptophyta; class Magnoliopsida; order Sapindales; family Meliaceae; genus Trichilia; species Trichilia minutiflora. The sequence goes on along the minus strand of JAVXUL010120074.1, from coordinate 8,476 downwards.
GTTTCTTTGCGGTTTTTATTTTCATCATAGAAATAAATAACGGCATTCAGTTTTTTGAGCTGGCAATTACCTTGATAACATGTAAAACTTTTGTCCTTCAAGCACATATTTCAGATATTTCTTCCTGTGTTGATACATTACCTTAACTGTTTGCCTTTTTTCTTATCTCAATTAATCTGCAGGAGAGTCCATTAATAATAGAGTGCTTTAACTTCAATAGTAATGGCAAGCATGATTTGATTGGGTAAATGGAGCTCTCTCCCAGTCTCCCTCTCTTTTTCCTGCCTTTTATTTTCTTCAAAAACGTGTAGACTCAAATGATGTTTGTGCTTGTTGTTATCAGAAAGGTTCAGAAATCACTAGTGGACTTGGAAAAGCTTTATTCTATTGGGCAAGGAGAAAATTTATTTTTACCAACTGCAGTTGGTAATAATTACCAAAACAAGGTCTTAACTATTTAGATCAGGGTTTATTTCATCCCAAGATTTTCTCTCTTCTTTTTTAACTTGTGGATTATATTGCAGGTACTAAAGAGCCAGCTTTTTGTGGATAAGTTTTCTGAGAGTATTCAATATACTTTCCTGGATTACTTGAACAGTGGTTTTGAACTAAACTTTATGGTGGCTGTTGATTTCACTGGTATTTGTCTACAAATTGAGTTAAAGTTATGAAGCATGGAAATTCTTGCTGTCCCTTTAGAATTGCGCACAAATTAATAGTCTTAACAAGTCACTTTACATTCTTGGGTTGACCCTCTTGTTCAGTTACACCTATCTGATTAATGTTTCATTTCTTGATTTCCACACTTGCCTTCCTTTTGTCCCGTAAACACTGCTTGACTTCATTACATATTCTTGACCTTTTTTATTATTAATGTTGCTCTAAAACAGAAAGCATTCTCTACATGAAAAACTTCACATGCTCTTGACCTTTTCCGTAATTATTGTCAGTAATAGAATTCAATGACGTTATTAATGAATTAAATTCTTCATATCAATTTATTCCCATTCCCTTTGTATCAGCTTCAAATGGAAATCCCCGTCTCCCTGATTCCTTGCATTATCTTGATCCCTCAGGACGGCCAAATGCATATCAGAGAGTAAGAAATGAGTCTCTTTGTCTATTATATCTTGTAAATTTTCATTTGTATTAGATTGATGTAACAACATACTTTTCCTTTCTAGGCCATCTTAGAGGTCGGGGGTGTATTGCAGTTTTATGATACTGATAAGCGCTTTCCTGCATGGGGTTTTGGAGCAAGGCCAATCGATGGTCCAGTCTCACATTGTTTCAACTTGAATGGAAGCAATAATTATTGTGAGGTGAACAATTATAACAAAAACTCGCTGTCATTTCTTAGATGTCCCTGTCTTACAGCTTCTTCCTCTATATTAAAGTAATATGAATCTCTGTCTCACAGGTTGATGGAATCCAAGGAATTATGATGTCATATGCAAGTGCTCTCCTTAATGTATCTCTTGCTGGGCCAACACTTTTTGGACCTGTCATCAGCAATGCTGCACAAATTGCTGGCCATTCTCTTGCCAATCATGGACGAAAATATTTTGTCTTATTGATAATAACGGTAAAAACAAGACTGGAAATCCAGGTTCACTTTATAAAATCTAAGGTTTGTGTACTAGGAAAGCAATCAAAGCTTAAACATGTATTGTAACATTTGGGAATGCCACAATTCAGTAATTATTTCCTTTGGCAATTCCTTTTCCACACTCCTCTTCCAAACAATGTCCTCATAAATGCTTCCGTTTTGTTGTGTTCCCACTGCTCTTATGTCCGCAATATTGTTATAGGATGGAGTAGTAACGGATCTCCAAGAGACCAAGGATGCCATAGTTAAAGCATCTGACTTACCCTTGTCGATTTTGATTGTTGGAGTTGGGGGAGCAGACTTTAAAGAAATGGAGGTATTTATTCTCTTCTATCCTCTACAAAATGATTTTTTTCCTTGTCATACTAGTACTATTGTTTTGGAATGCTTGTTGCTGAATTACAGCTGAACTATTTGAAGTCCCTCTTTTTGGTAGATTCTAGATGCAGATAAAGGAGAGAGACTTGAAAGTTCAACTGAGCGTGTTGCTTCGCGTGATATAGTTCAGTTTGTTCCTCTTAAAGATGTACAGAGTAAGTTGACAACCAAGGATATGTTGGTTTTTGAGTGAACCAACTCAAACTGAAAATAATGTTTTTGGCTGGTGGTAACATCCTATTCCTTTGCAGATGGGGAGCTTTCTGTTGTTCAAGCACTATTAGCTGAATTGCCATCTCAATTTTTAACCTACATCCGAACCAGAGATATCCAACCTATTACTTGATTTGTATAAAAAGTGCACATATGAAAACTAATTTTCTATTACTGGGTATTCATGCCATGAGTTTGCAGTCTTGTCCGTCATCATGCCAATGCCACCGAGTTTTCTAGGGTTTTATGATCAAGCCTCTTTTATCTCAGTCAAAAAAGGGTAAATTTATTTTGTATGTCTACCTGAAGCTGGCTGCCATGTTGTGTTATCACATTTGGTGGAAAACTTAATCATGCAGCCGATGAATGTTTCACCAATTAGCCCAGGCTGGCTATGTAATTCTCAACCATGTTTACAAGGGCGGGACATTCAGTTATCACGGCTGCCAGATTGACACAAGGTATTTTTCCTGGTTCTGGAACCAACTGTAGATTTATTGATGAGAATTTGAAGGCACATTTGAGGATCAAAATATGTCATCTTCTAGACTTCCGCTGTTTGGTAACGTAAAATAAAAAGCGAAAAGAAAAAGAGAAAAAAAAGGCGAGAATATTTGTTATATTGGCTTTTCTTGACTCTGAAAATTCACGAACTTGTTTTCACCACCTCCTGATGTATGCATTCCAGTTGATATTTTTCGTTTTCGGACCTATTATTGGTCCAACTATGTAACGTGCAATTGTACATGGATTGATTATTGATACCCCCATTTTCTTCGTTAAAAATTATTCGTCTTCCCTCTTACTATTAGATGGGGACTACCAGCGAAATTCTTGATAGACTAAAACTAATTCACATGAGATGGAGCAATTGGAAGTTGAAATATACGTGACTAATTGAGGCTGACTTTAGAAGTTAGAAATATGGGTGACCAAATGAAGCTGAACCTACCACGACAAAACTTAATTGCGTGTTTTTGGGTTGGACTGACTTTGAACGGTCGTTTATTGGGTCTACCATTTGTGCAAGTCAATAATTTTGTAATTCAACCAGTTGATATTATTATTAGATTGAATTTGACTTCTTGTTGTAGGGAATAGTCTCGTAACAATCACACCATTTATTGTTATTGTTTTCATCTAGAAATCGTAGGTTTAAATCCTCCCCTCCTTAAATAAAAGAAAGAGTGGATAATGCTATACATGTGTTACAAATAGTACATAATATATGATATTGATATTGATAGATATTACAATCTTAATTGATCTATATTTTTTTATTTATTTGCCAATAAATATGACGTGTGATCTTACATAAGCTATGATGTTTATTGATAGATATTTTAATATCTAATTTTAAATATAACTGTTCTAACATATAATATGATTGATTATTGTTAGATACTATAATTGTATCATATATTAATTAAAATTTTAATGAGTATTAGACATTAGTAATAGAGTTAAAAAAAAAAAAATGATCTCATATATGTATAACATATTGATAGGTACTACAATCTTCATCAATGTGACAAACAACTCAACTCGTTAATAAGTATTTTAACATTACACGTTAATAATAAAATTTAAAAAATAAATAATTACCTTATACATAACTTTCAGTCTGCGCGCACAATAATAGTATTTAAAAAAAAATAACAACTATCTCATACGTAACTGTCATCGATGGATATTACGTTATTTAAAATTAAAAAAAAAATCTTATGCGCATATAATATTATTAATTAATTATCAAAGAAGAAAATATTAGGCGATTTTCATTAACAAGTATATGTGGTCCTTAAAATGCAACAATAAAACCCCAATTATTTTTTCCAGAAAAGATAAGATCCATAAAGTAATTTGGTGAAAGAGATATAGACTATAAAAAGAAGAATGGATATCTTTCTTAGGCTATCGACCTCCTGATTTACCAACCAATACCATAAGATATTCAATTTTTATTTTTTATAAATTATTTATATAAATTATTAATTAATAAAAATATAAAATTAATATAATTAATAAAAATATATGCTATAAATCAAGTAAATGTTACATCAGTTACACAATAGTTTATATTGCGTATCAATCTTGTACAAAAATCCAAATTGAGAAAAACTTAGTCTATACCATTCTATAACAAGTTACTTATTATTTTTTTTTCTCTCATTATAATTATCATTAATTAAGTTTGATAAACTTTTTAAAAAAGTAATTGACCAAAAATTATTAGATAAACATACAAATGACGTGGTAGGCTCATAAATCCTAAATCTTTCTCATCCCATTTTTATTCCCATAATAAAATAAGAGGTAGATAATATTGAATATTATGAAATAATTTATTATTATTATTGATGTACAAATTAATCGTATTTCTTTTTCTTCATGTATGTATTTTCACAAATAACTTTATGCATGTAGAAGCAATATGGATATATTTCGATGTTAAGCTCCTATGGATTTGTAAAACAAAGGAAAATTTAAGTGACATCAAGTGTTCTTAAGAAAACTTTGATAATTAAGTCAGTAAGAATGTAAGAGAATGATAAAGTCTAATAAAAAAAAAATCTCTCCTTAAAAATAATTAAAACACTTTTTTGTACCTTCTTTTCTTCTTTTCTTTTTCTAGCTGAGATTGTCACGCACAAACTATTAGATTGATTGATTATTGAAGAATAGGAATGATTTAATTGCCTGTTAAAGGATTGCATGTAAGTTTTCCTTTAAATTGGCTACACCACCATCATTAGTCACTATAGTAATGAGTGCTCTACCAACTATGCCCATCAAGACTTGACATATAATAAGACTAGCTGGTTCAGGAAAGCAGGAAGATTACCTCCCTCATGATACAAATTCACCCTTGAATCATTCTCATTTTTGTCTGTTCGAATAAGGGGGTTCGCCTCAAGCATGCGTAAACGTATGGATGGGAGGCTTTTCTGAGTATCCCTCTCAACGCCTAATGTGGTACAATAACTTCACATGAGGCTTCGTTGACCTATCTTACTTTGGTAATCAAATCGGGGTTAAGGCTGCCTCATAACATCCCAGACCACGTGGCTTGATTTTTTAATTTAGGGTTGGTGGAAACCTGAGGCGATTAGGGTTTGGCTTATTGACTTGTCATGACACCATTTTAACCCTAACATCTAGTTCCTCCAATTTTAAACACAAAGCCTTTTAAGAATTTTGTTGAAAACTAATAGTCGATGATGTGGCTTAACTCGGAGAGCTCGTTTTCCTTAATTGACAAGAGTGTCTTTTAGGATTGAGAAAAAACGTCTCATCCTATTATCCAAAAGGCTATATCGTTTTTCCATTTAATCCTGTCCTCTCGCTTAATGATTATGTTGTTAATACTGGAGCTAATATATCACGACTTGGTTCCTTGAACTGTTTGTCATTAAATGTCCAAAGTCCATCCGCCTTCTCACTATAGCATCGCGTCTCCTTAAATCCATTGCTCCATTTTAAAATTAATTATTATTTTAATATAAAGAATGACATGGCTTCATCTGGGGCATCCATTAACTAAAGGTAGGGATGACACCCTTCCCTCTATAAATAAGTCACCTTTCTTCTTTTCATGCTTCTTACGTTCTACTTATCCTTATACGATTGTTTTTTTTCTGCATCGACTTCATTTTCTTCCTTTGCGAGAACGTTTACCAAGTAGCAAGATCTTTAACAGCTAATTTTCTTCTTGGTCAGTTCATTTCTTATCCTTTTTATATTTGGTGAAGGAACTAGGGTTTTTCTTAGAATTATGGATGATTTTTTTGTCTACTTTTCTTAGCTTAGAACTTAGTACCTATTTGACTAGACTTTTTTTCTAGTTTATATTTTTCTTATAAGGAGAAGCTCAGCCAAACATTAATTTTGATAAACTCTATAAAAAATAAGTAGTTTTTTTAATGTGTATATATATACAAATAAGTTCTATAAAAAAAATTATAAAAAGAAAATTTTATTTATCTTAATTTTTAGACACCAGTTTTTTAGGATATTATAAATTTTTTAGATCACTTTTATTTTTTTAAAAAAAATTATTTCATTATTATCCTTAATAAAACAAATATTAATAATCAATTCACTCTTCTATCTTCTTTTTTTTTATCTTTCAAAATCTTAATAACAAAAAAAAAAGATTTCAATGAATTATTCACCAAATAGGTTTATCTTAAATTTTTAAGCTCTTATTTTATACAAGAGCCTTTTTTTTTTTTTTACTTTTAAGCCAAAAAATGCCCTGTCAAATAGGCTATTAATTTAATTCTAAGATGAGTTTTATAGCCATAAGGGAGACAAAACTTTATCTGTGATTATAGCAACACTATATCTCTTAGAAGGAAGTCCCTTTTTTGCTCTTTGATGATTAGAAAATGCATTGAGCTGGTTTTCTAATTTGTGCATTTAGCCTCTATAATCTTTGGTTATTCTAAGTTTGGTAATGTTAATGGGTAAATGAGTTGTACCTAATGTGGTCCACAAATGAAAATGTCTAGTGTCGAACACATAAATGCGTGGCCTGAAGTGGTCAGGAGAGAACAGGTTCTTCATCAAGACTTATGAAAGCAGAGATAACGATCACAATGCCTCCGAACAGACTTGGCTCAGGGGGACTAAACGAAATAGATTGTGTTAATGTATGTCTTAGAAACTATACGTGTTATCAGTTTTTGAAATTATTATTTTAATAATAATTAAAAAATGATTTTTTTTCACATACGTAGGTTGCTTTCTTTATTATATCATGCTAGATAATAAAGTACGTGTGTGAATTATCCTAATAATTGTTAATTATTAACTAGAATTATCAAACTTGTTCTCTATATAAGTCGTTTTGATTGGATATCAATATCATATAGTAGGATACTAAATGCCACCTAAGGATATCATGGGCTGATATAAGTAGATTGACAATATGAGTATTATCAAAGGAGTACTAGTATAGATTTATAAATTATGAATTATTTATCAAACATGATCAATAATCGATAAATCACATGGTATGCATATAGTTAATGATTTATCGATTGATTGTATTAGTATACGATATAATCCTTTGACCTAAAACATTTAAATTGAACCTTGTATGGATGCGTATATTCATATGATGTATAAGTACAAGACCAATCACTTCTTGCATAAGAAACTGATTTGGTTATATGTTATTTATATAGGAGTTTAGTTGATGATCAAGATAGGATCTATCGTAAGATGGGATTAAGAGTTTTACTGACTCTATCCTAGTTCGAGTTCCTATACTATTGTCAATAAATGTTTGAAATTAAAGTCTTTGGTCAGAGCTAAATAAAAGATACATAAAGGAGTTCATGATGGTATGTTTAGGATATGATGATCAACAATTCATAAAAGATCAATTTTAGGGTATTAATATTTCTTGAACTCTAATTTTTCAGGAGGGATTCTAGCATATTACTAGATGCTAATAATATGGTACATATAATCAAGTAAGGTTTGATGAAAAATTACTTTATTGTGAATTAGGGACTATGATGTATTATTGATGTCAACCATGGTCTTTAAGTTTTGAATTATTCAGGAATGACTCATGGTTAATTCACTATGAATCGTCATAATCACATCAAAATTTTTATACATCAAGAAGTTATTCTCGAGAGAGAAAATTATTCAAAACAAAGACTAGCATCATTTGAAATAATTAAAAGTCGAATTATATATATATATATATATATATATATATATATATAATTCTTCAAGGTATTAAAAAATTATGACAAAGATATATATTTATAACTTATGATAAGTTAATATACTTGTCATTTTGACTATTAAGCATGAGCTAATTGGTAATTACTATTATTGATTTATGAAATTATTAAATCAAATTAATTAATTATTAATTAATTTGAATTAATTATTATTTTCTTAATGGTTAAGAAAATATATAAGTGACCAAGGATAATTTCACAAATATTATGGATTTTTGTCATATTGATAATTGCTTAAAATATTATATTAAATTAAGGAAATATATAAGTGACCAAGGATTATTTGATAATTTCACAAATATTATAGATTTTTTGTCATATTGATAATTTGATAACCCTGACTGAGTTGCATAGCATGTTGAAAATAGTTGAGGGTTAGATCTTATCAGATAAGAAATATAATAAAGTTGTGATGACGGTTGGTGATTCTTCTGGCTCTAAAAAGAGAAAAGTTAAAAAGTTTAACAAAAAGAAGAAGTCACAGAAACCAAAAGGTGGGATACAAAAGAAT
>JAVXUL010120063.1:0-16968 GCA_035590515.1 Trichilia minutiflora | reverse complement strand
AAGATGATCTGTGAAGTTTTTGCGAGTGTCTTCACCTCTGAAACTTAAAAAGACATCGTATTTCCAACAAGGAGAAGAAAGAGGACATGATGAGACTCCTTCAGCGCTCATAATAGAACCAAAGAACTTGAAGCTCTATATGAGTGTTGTTGCAGAGAAGCAAATTGATAAAACTTGGCTTTGAGCTTCAGAGAAAGAAAATGAAATAATAAGAATGAATATGAAGCAGATGGTGGAGTGAATCTTGGCTTGAAACCTTCCAGGAAGTTTCATGCCAACTATAAATTTCCATTTCTTTGTCCTTCGTGTGAAGACTATCTAAGACGAATAATTAATTTCATTGAAGCTTCTTTGTTGAAATTGGAAGACAACTCATGTTTTATTATCTTCACAACAAAAGGTGTGTAAAATCATTCCTTTCAATTATCTTCACAAAAGGCTGAGAGCCACAACTACGACAGTAACATATCAGTTAATTTTCCTTCTTTTATTGCCTAAGTGTAGTTGTGTCCGTTATACAAGTGTTTTTTAGGCGAAACTATCCTCCAAAAACATTATGAAAATTAAAAACTTCCCCGTGACTCAAAAATATAATACTTATTGAAATTTTGGGTATAACAATTACTGTTAATAATAATTAGGATGGTATAGTAATGATTGAGGGATTGATCATTCAAGTCTTGGTCAATTATGCTCAAAATTGTTAAGATTTAAGGAAGAAAATCTTCTATTAAAAAGAAAAATGTTACTGGAAAAATAAGTTCAAGGTTCCTAAGGATTCAATACGATAGTTTGTAATAGTTAAGTCAGTCTCTTTATGTACGTCCATCCCTGTTCATTTTCAAAGGTGTATACGAAGTAAAGTTGAGAATAGGATGTGTAAACTGAAAAAAAAAATGGAGATTTTTGAGAAAAAAATCATTTTAAAATATTACTGACTTAACTTTGTCGCCAACAGTTAGTGACTTAACTTTTTTTTAACTTATTGTTATCTGCAGCCTGCTGACCCAGTTCGCGAAATCATTGCCAATTTCATAACTTCACGGCTTAATAAATTTCTTGACGGTGATGAATCAAAAAATTTTATTTTGAGACTGAGTGAACCTCAGATTGATCAAGTTATTGATTGTCTGAGGTTTAAGAACCCAGATTTAGCTGTGGCTTATTTCACTGGTTTAAACAATTTCAAATCCGAAAATCATATTGCTCAAAATAATGCATGTATTATAAATGAAAACAGCAAAAAACTCACTTTGTTGATTTGACGAAGAAAATCGACCCACAAATTCACAAACTCGTTCAAAACCGAGCTTCAAAAGTTCAAAAACAGCTTCATCTCAATGAGAAGAGGGTGATATAAGCCAGGGATTGCTAGTTTTTTGGTGGTTTCGACGAAGAAAATTGTTTGAGGCTCATCACAAGTTCGAATGGTTTAGATTAGTCAAGAGAGAGTTTCGGGTGTTCGTGATCTAGGATTGTTTGGAATGGGTTGATTTTTTTTTCGGGAGAATGGGTTGATTTCTTTTTCATTAAGTGTGGTGGAGGTGACTCGGTTTTGGGGGAGATGATTATAAAGGCGGAGGAAAAAATTCATGGTGGAACGAATATGTGGTGGGAAAATATAATAAAGTGTTAAAAAAATAATAGAAAAGAAAAATAAATTATTTAATCATATAATTTAAATAAAACATAAATTGCATTATTTTATCAAAATCAATTTGAATATCATTATTATCTAATAAAATTCACGATATTATTTGTTTGGAAGAAAATATAAACCTACACATAGACACCTATCAACAAGACACGTGACCAGTAACCATGTAACCTTCATCTCAGAGGAGTTATCGTCATCTTAAGATTTCCACTACCTCATATATCAAGAAAACAAAGACCCATTCTCAGGATTTCTGTAGCCAACAGTGGTGTGTCTCAGGCATCTACCATCCCAGAGCCAGGATAGCTTTCCAGAGAAACCATCTCAGGGAAGGCTTCCTTCCATCAGCTTGCATGAAGTTCCATACCAGGGTCTCATCCGACACTTACCCCCTATTCAAAAATAGAAAGGATTGTTGATAGCAGGCTCATCACTCAGGATAGTTGCCCACCATAAATTCACATGTCCCATCCTCTAACTATTTCAGGTGATACCTTTGACTATTTTCAGGTGATGGGACGGTGTCAGGCCTGCAAAATCTCAAGATGTGACAACGTCAATTATAAAATTCGGCTGCACACTGCCCCATATCAGATATCACATTCTTCCTATTATCCGATATCAAGTCACTGTTCAAGATACTATATAAAGCAACTTTCTTCAAACGATTAGGGGACTTTTGAGCCTTTTGGGTTATACTTAAAGATTGAGAGAGATCCGACGGCTTCGTTACGACCGTTTTCCCTCATTATCTTCGTTGGGTAATCTTTAACACATTTTCTCTCTGATTTTGGTCATTTTCGATTTCTTTTTGTTACCTTCATCGGAAGCGCCATCCACTCCTCTACCCTTCTTCTGACTTAGGTATCGAAGTTTTTCCGTCGAGAACCTCTCCTGGCATCACTCCAAAGGTGTTTATTTTTCTTTGCAGGCTTCGGAGGTGAAGCTATGCCGAAAACAACCCCCTCTACGATCATTTTCGACGTAAAAGTTGTCATCTAATGAATCGTTATATCGCTCGCACACCTCACCTACTGGGTTATTCCACGTTGGCCGCAAGGGGGGTCCATGGATAATTCTTGTACCAACAGCTGGCGCCGTCTGTGAGAACAAACGTAAAGTTATTGAAGCACTGCGTGTGGAAGAAGGAAGAGGGAAAATATTTTCTGAAAAGTTTTCCTGGGAAAATATTGAGATGGCAGAAAGAAGACAAGAAGATGAAGATTCCAGCTCCAGTAAGAGTACTGCGCGTGGGGTAGGAAAAATTCCCCTGACCAAGGAAGGCTCCTGGTCAGGAGATAGACATGACGACGGATTTTTGGCCAATAGGGCAGAAGCGCTAGAGAGGGAACTACTAGAGGTCATGAGACAAATGGCTAGGGAACCCATTTCGCTGAGAGAAAGGAGAATACAACCTACCCCTAAGGAACTGGTCAGTCAGGCTCCTCGAAGCTGTCACGTAGAGAGAGTTTAGGGATCCAGAAGGGTATATGATCAAGTACCTAGACAGAAATTGATGCCTTGGCAAAAAAGGAAAGCTAAAGCCATAGAGAGGATGGAGGAGCATTGTGCGCCTAGGGATTAACACCCCCTTCAAGATTCGTGAGGGGCACGAACACCGAAGGAATAGAAGAAGTAAACATTACGAAGCGGAGAATCAGTCAGAGGTAGAACATAGTCTAGCCTCTATCGATATGAGATTCTACCTTAATGAGAAGTATTCCTGGGAAAAAGAAGCAGCTGAAGCAATCAATAGAAAGGAAATGAAAGAGTGTGTGAAGAAGATGCTGTGTGAGATGGGGGCTTACAACATCCCTGCTCAGGGAAGGGACCCAAGGATAGAAAGAGTCCCCACCTCAGGATCAAAATCTCCTTTCTCAGAGGAGATCTTATCCTTAGTCCTCCCCAAGAAGTTCAAGATGCCCCAATTGCCTCCCTACTCAGGAAAGACTGATCATTCTCTATACGTTAACATGTTCAGGGAAATGATGCTGATTCAGGGATTGACTGAATTGCAGATGTGCTGCCCTTTTCCCTTGACTCTAGATGGGTCGGCTCGATTTGGTATAAAAGTTTACCTCCTTTCAACATCAGCAGTTTCAGTCAACTGGTGACTCTCTTCGAAAATGAATTCAAGGGAGCGGTGGCCACCAATAGAAACTTGAGCACCCTACTGTCGATTCACCAGGGGGCAGGAGAAACTTTAAAAAGTTTTGTGCGTAGGTACCATGAAGAGGTCATGGAATTAGGGGTATATCATCATCCTTTAGCTCTAGAAGGACTAAAAAAGGCTTGAGGATAGAAAGGGCTTGGTACACCATCCATCAGCGTACCATAGATACCTATGAAGCAATTAGAATAGAGTTGCTAGATGAAATTGAGATTGAAGGAGAGATGATGCTGAGAATGAAAGAAGAATCTTGAGCAGTCCCCGTCAGAAGGGAACATCCCCAGGATGCATGACAGAAGGGAAAAGGGGCTCGCTATAGGAATCCTAAGCATGATAGGAGGGATGCAAACAGGGGAGATAAAGGTGAGGGAAGGTTTTTACCCCGACCCCCTAGAGATGACAGGTCAATAAAATGACACTCGGAGAGAAGTCCTCCCAGGAGGGTAGAGCAATTAGCTATCCAGGGACTCACTCCACTAAAAGCACCCCTATCAGAAATATACGAGTACGTAAAGAGTCGAGGTCTTCTAGAACCCCACCCCCAAGCTATGAAGGCAAAGGTGCCCAAAAAGACCAAGGGGCGATTCTGTGAATTCCATAGGGAGGGTGACCATACTACTGATCAGTGAGAGGATTTGCGCAACCAAATTGAGGTACTAGTCAAAAACAGTTATCTCACAAATTACGTTGATTCTCAGCACTTCCTCCAGGGGTCCGGGCAACATCAGGGCAATAAAAACTATCCTAAATGAGACCCAGGTGTCATGGTCATCTCAGGGGGGCCCACTTTGGTAAGAATATCAAATAATTCCTGAAAGAATTATGCATGATACTCATTACCTGATCATTCTTTGGATGTACATATGATGAATGTACGGGAAGACAAGAGGTTAACGATCGCCACCGTACCTATCATGTTCACCGATGAGGACAAAGTAGGGGTACACTATCCCCATGATAATGCATTGGTGGTAGCAATGGGATTTGCTTTAAAGCAAGTCAACAGAATTTTAATTGACATAGGAAGTTCAGCGGATATCATTTTCAAAGATACGCTGGATTCCTTGGACATAGAAGACCTGGAGTTAGCTCTATCCAATTCCACTTTACATGGGTTTAGGGATTCTTGCATTACTTCCTTCAGATCAATACAACTGCCAGTCACCATAGGGGAAAAGCCCTATCAAAAGATTGTCATGGTGTGTTTTCAAATGGTAGATTTAAAGATCCCATACTTTGCCATCCTGGAAAGACCCTTCCTTAAAAACATCAAGGCGGTGAAAAGTATCCACTACTTAAAGTTAAAGTTCAGAGTCGGGGAAGGGATTGGCATTGTACGGGGTAATTAAAGGGAGGTGAGATCGTGTTTTATCAATTCCTCAAAATAGGCTTATTGCATTTGCAAAAGGCCATTAAAAACTTCCCCTGATCAGCAAAAGGGATGGGTCAGGAGAATTACGAGACTACCAGGTCAGGGAGGACAAAGACTCACCAATTCCCAGGCTAGAACCAGAGGAAACCCTGATCGATGTGATCCTGAATGAGAGTCACCCTGATAGGATTATCAAGGTCGGTACTCAATTGAGCACCGACCAGAAGCGAAGCATAATTGAGACTTTGAGGCATAATACGGATGTGTTTGCATAGAGTCATGAGGACCTGTCAGGAATCGACAAAGGGGTCATGACCCACCACCTAGTAGTTAGTTCATCACACAAGCCTGTCTATCAAAAAAAGAGAGTCTTTAATGTAGAAAGACAAAGGGCTATTAAGGAAAAAGTAGACAAGCTATTTAGGACATGTTTCATTAGGGAAGTTAGATACCCTGATTGGCTGGCCAATGTTGTCTTGATCAAGAAAGCCAATGAAAATTAGAGAATGTTCGTTGATTTTATCGACTTGAACAAAGCATACCCAAAGGACAGTTTTCCCCTATCCCGAATCGATTAGTTAGTAGACTCCACGGCAGGGCACAAACTACTGAGTTTTATAGATGCATTTTTAGGGTACAATCAGATATAGTTGTACCCTCAGACCAAGAAAAGACAGCCTTTATTACTAATCAAGGGTTGTACTACTATAAAGTTATGCCTTTTGGTCTAAAGAATGCATAGTCTACTTTTCAAAGGTTGGTGAATAAGGTTTTCAAGTCGCTGATAGGACAATCCATGGAAGTGTACATGGATGATATGATTTCAAAATCTATTAGGGCTACAGACCATCCTCTTCACCTGGAGCAAGCTTTTTCACTTCTTAGGGAATACAAGTTGAAGTTGAATCCTGAGAAATGTTCCTTTAAAGTCACGTCAGGAAAATTTCTGGGCTTAATGGTCAGTGAAAGTGGCATTGAGGCCAATCCCCAAAAGAAACAAGCGATTCTAGACTTGAAGAATTTTGGCACATTAAAGAAGTGCAAAGTTTGACGGGAAGACTGGTCACTCTAAGCCGTTTTATTTTTCGGTTCACTAACAAGTGCCACCCCTTTTTTAGGGCTGTCAAAAAAGGCAAGGGAATGATATGAGATGAAGAGTGTGAAGAATCCTTCAAACAACTTAAGGATTATTTAACTTTTACCCCACAACTGGTCAGCCTTTTGCCACAATAAATTCTTTATCTCTATCTGACTGTCAGTGAATACGCAGTTAGTTCAGTATTCGTGAAGGAAGATTCTCAACAAGTTCAGAGGCCTATATACTACACCACCAAGGCCTTAATAGATGCCGAGACGAGATATTCAGCACCAGAAAAGCTATCTCTATCACTCGTTGTGGCGGTCAGGAAGTTGAGGCCTTATTTTCAGGCCCATCTAATAGTGGTGCTAACCAGCCAGCCACTGCGATAGATTCTTTATTGACCCAATTTGTCAAGAAGGTTAGTCAATGGGCAGTAGAACTTAGTGAATTCGACATCGAATTTCAACCCAGCAAAGCTATCAAAGTACAAGCTCTTGCAGATTTTGTAGTTCAGCAAGATGCTACGGAGATACTAGCCATCTCTCAACCTGACAGTCAACCGAAAGAGATGGACGTAGATCACCCTGACCCAAAAGAATCCCTGACCTGACATTTATAAATCGATGGGTCAGCTAGTCAGAACGGGAGAGGAGCGGGCATTATACTGATTAGGCCAGACAAAGAGGAGGTTAAGTAACGCTTTAAGGTTTCTTTTTTCTATAACTAACAATGAAGCGAAGTATGAAGCTTTGTTGGCAGGATTAAGAATAGCTCAAGAGATTAGAGTTCGCAAACTCACCACTAGTAGTGATTCACAACTTCTTGTGAATCACTTAAATGGATCATATCAAGCCCGGGAAGAAAGCATGAAGGCTTACCTCACGGAGGCTCGGTGCTTGATCAATCAATTTGAAAAGGTAAAAATACGAAAGATTCCCCGATCAGAGAACCTCCTGGCTGACGCGTTATCAAAGCTCGCATCATCTCTTGAAGAATATATTCTCCGGATAATTTTCGTGGAAACCCTGGGACGAAAGAGCGCCTCTCTACATGAGAGCATCAATGCCTTGGCAACTTAGGAGGAATCTTTAACTTGGATAAAACCTATCCTGAAGTACGTCAGTGAAGACATTTGGCCAACTGATAAGAATGAAGCTCTCATGGTTCGAAGAAAGGCAGCCAGATTCACTGTAATAGAAGGCACATTATACAAAAGGGGAATCAGCACCCCTTACCTAAGATACCTAAGTCCACAAGAAGAAGAAACGGTATTAGATGAGATGCATCAGGGGACTTGTGGCAATCACAATAGTAGCAGGAGTCTGATTCACTGAGTGCTCAAGCAGGGATATTACTGGCCTACTATGAGTGAAGACACTCATAAGCTTGTCTAGAGCTGTCATGCCTGTCAGGTACATTCAAATATTCCCCGACAATCTCCAGAAAGCTTGACTACTTTACTGAGTCACTGGCCTTTTGAGCAATAAGGGCTCCACCTGATAGGGCCGTTCCCAACTGCTAGAACTCAAGCAAAGTATGACATTGTGGCTATTGATTACTTCACTAAATGGGTAGAAGTGAAACCTTTGTCCAAGATCACTGAGAAGAACACCATCGCTTTCATCCAAAAAAATATTCTCTATCGATATGGCATCCCAAATGTCTTAATTGTAGACAATGGAAAGCAATTTGATAATAAGGGAATGAAGGAATTTTGCAGTAAATGGAATATTAACCTAAGGTTGGCATCCCCTACTCATCCAAAAGCAAATGGTCAAGTTGAGGCAGTCAACAAAACCATCAAAAAGTTACTCAAAAAGAAGCTGAGTGAGAGGAAAGAAGCCTGAGCAGATGAACTTCCCGAAGTCTTATGGGCTTATCGAACCACCGCAAAGGTAGCCACGGATGAGATGCCCTACTTTCCAGCCTATAGATTTGAAGCAGTAATTCCAGTCGAAATGGACGTCTCAACGTTTTGTACCTGTTATTTTAGTGAAGAAGAGAATCAGCGGGTCATGTATCTTGATCTTGACCTAAGAGAGGAGGCTAGAGACCGTGCCTTGACCAGGATAGCTACCCTCCAACAGAAGGTATCCAGGTCCTATAATCGAAAGGTTAAACCCCGATCATTCAAAGAAGGTGACCTCATATTTAGGAGGATCACTCTCAAAACCCGAGTAGCATCAGAAGGATCCTTGGGTGCTAACTGGGAAGGACCTTATCAGTGATTAGTGCAGTTAGACCAAGAACCTACAAACTTGCCTGATCAGATGGTAATATTTTGAGTAAATCCTGGCACACGGAGATGCTAAAGAAATACTACCCCTGAGAGAACTCTCACTCAGGTGGATCCAAATGTAAAACTTGTAAACACACTTGTAATAATTTCTTCATGAATAAAAGAAAGAAGTGTTGAAGTATCTTTTTGCATCTCCGCTAAAGAATCTTTCTCAAAGCATTAAAGCTAAGGTTAAGGTTGGCTATGTGCCCTAAAAATCCCTTAACACTTAGTCATTTTTAAATCATATCTGTCCCAGGTACTGTAAGCCCTTGATCCTGATCTGGCATCCTTTGTGTCTAAGACCTAATCAGTGGCAAGGCATGGTAAAACCTGGCCGGGTCAGGTCCTTCTAAGGTTAAAGTTAACTAAAGGCCCTAAAATCCCTTAACACTTAGTCATTTCTAAATCATATCCATCTTAGGTACCATAAGCCCTTGATCTTGATCAGGCATCCTTGGGTCTAAAACCTGGTCAGTGACAAGGCGTGGTAAACCCTGACTGGGTCAGGTCCTTCTAAGGTTAAGGTTGGCTGAATGCCCTTAAAATCCCTTAAAACTTAAAAAAAAACTTTAAAGAAAAAGATTCGTATTAGGTGCCATAAGTCTTAGGCCATATCAGGCATCTTTAATTGACTAAGACCTGATCGAGTGAGGTCTGATAAACCCTTATCAAATCTGATTTGAAGTTTTGAAGACCTGAAGATCTTTGAAGATCCCCTTCAAAGCCCTCCCCCCCATTTTGAGTGGATGCCTAACCCGAAGGATTCTCAACTAATTATTATCAAGTTAGTTATTTCTTTTGAAGTCAGGTTATTGCTAAGTTATGAAAGCAATAAATGAAAGAAAAAGACTTGCAAACCATAAAAATACAAAGGAGTACTTTCATTAATTGAGTAAAAATTATACATGTACTTCATGTACATACAAAGGTACAAGTACAAACGGGTCTGAAAGATTTAAAAAAGGAATAAGTCCTAAAAAATCTAATTATACAAGGGAGTCCCTCTCTTACTCAGATAAATCCATCACCTGATCTTCGACTCGGGGTGTAAGAGGGACGTCCCCATTAGAGTGGCCTGGGGAAGGAACAGGGGCAGGGGAGTCTTCGCCAAAATCGTTCCGGGGAGTAGGGCTTCTTTTCCTTCATCAGCCAAGTCCCTTTCCTCAGCAGCCTCCACCATCTCCTGGGCTGACGTCTCAGGAAGCTCTTCTGTAATAGACATCTCTGATGTACTCGAGACGTCACGGCCCAATTGATCAAAAAGCCAGCATAAGTCTAATTACGGGTACTCATGAAGAAAAAGGTGTCTGGTCAGGTCAATTCCTTCGTTAACTCTCTAGTCATACCGGATTTCCAGTTGAAAGGGCACTGCCTGTAATTCTTTGAACTGCTCATCAACACAATGCTACAGTGTTTTATTCATTTCTTTTAAGGTCTTATACTCCCCCCAGATACCCTCAAGCCTCCCTTCAATTGCCTCATAATTTATAGCAATATGGGCATTCTGCTCCTTCAATCGATCATTTTCATCTTTCAAGATCTGGTTGGAATCAATCAGCCTTTTATATTGACCTTCAAAATGTTGCTTAACCTTTTTGAAACTCGCCTTTTCCCTCTCCAGCACTTGGACCTAGCTTTCAACTTTGAATAATCTGGCCTTATAGGCCTCCTCCCTCTTTGCCCAGTCTAATTTTTCTACAACAAGTTGGGAGTTCTGTCCTTTCAGGCTAAAGACCCTAGCTGTGAGTTCCTTTCTTTTCCTGAAGGTGCTTTCTCGAGCCAGGGAGATGGCTTCCCGAGCCCTTTTCTCCAATTTTTTCACCGTCTCCATGGCCCTTCATCGGACAGTAATGACATTTTTGAAATCGTCAATAAACATATCCAAGGCGAAAGTATTCTGCATTGATAAAGACATTGGTCAAGAAGTCATTAAAGGGTTACTTGTAAACAATGAAAAACATATACGTCATACAAATCAAATGACCTTCCCAGTGGACTCATTATAGTGAGAGTGAGTCAAGTATAGGATCAATACCTATGATATCCGCTTTCAATGTAATCACCACCGTCCACGCTACCGTTGCACTATACCTGTGAGTGAGAAAAAGGGGTAAGCATACTAACGTATACTCAGTGAGGGAATAAAAAAGATAAAACCAAATAGTAACTCATAATAATAATCACATGAAAATACTGCAAGGAAAGCATATTTAAACTTTCTTTTCCATTTTCAAACCAAAGCAAATTAGATACTGAGTAAATCATTGGGTATAGCCAACCTTCCAGTAATTACACTGATCAGGCGTAATCCCGAGCCATCAGTGGGTTTTATATGCAGATAAAACATACTGTTTAAAAATTATATTTAAATGCAGAGATTAAAACGATGCATGGTTTATTTAGAAGATAAGCCCACCACTGATGTTGGCTATCAAGTAGTCACGTGGTGACACTCGTGACTGTCCTCTACAAATATACAGCTCCAGATAATCCATTATCTGGCACACACTCACCTGGGTGGCCTCCTCGAGGTCCATCCTCAGGCTACTATACATCAAATCCCCAGACGGACTATCACCTGTCCTTATCTGGCACTCACTCACCTAGGCGGCCACCTCGTGATCCTCTTTCAGGCTACTTCTCATCACTCACCTAGACGACCTCTACCTGGGTCCGTCCTAGGTTACTTTATACAACACTCATCTAGACGGCCTCTCACTAGGTCCGTGCTAGGCTACCACATCAACACTCACCTAGGGTTCACATCACAGTGAACTCTTCCCCAGGCTACCACATTGTACTACAGAAATCACACAGGCCATCATGGCTAACAACAATTGGGTCCTCTCGGCCTCATCACCAAAATACCAACATAAAACATAATACCAAATTACAATAAGAAAACCTGGCCCTTAGGCCGTATCATCACAAATCAAAAAACAAACATAAATCCTGGCTCGTCGGTCGTATTACCACATAACAGAAACCAAAACCTGGCTAACTGGCCTATCATCATACACAAATCACAAAACATGGCCCACTGGCCAAATCATCATCAAAAAATCCATATCAAAGCATAGCATACATAAAGACTGGCCCAACAACAATCATTCACATAAAACTTCATAAATCAACAAACTAACAAAATCAATCGGCTCTTCAACCACAAAATTAATAAACATATACATCAAAATGCATAATCATTCTCATTATTCAAACATATATAAAACAAAGCATAAATCCTCGATATCGACATTTATCAAGTATGTGTATATAAAAGCATTAGAAATTATTTAAAGTAGTGAAAACGTAAAAAGGATCCACTCATAAGTTAGAAAGGGTACGCACTCCCTAGAGTTCCTCGTTCAAGTTGCGTTCTTGCTCCTCGCTATCTGAGCCTATATACATATATCAAAACTCCATCATTTCACATTCTAAATTATAAACGAGACTTGTATGCGAGGAATACACTTAACCCGAATACCCAAAATTGGTTCATACTTAAAATCTACTAAAACACCCCTTAACTCAACCGATCATCTCATTCTCAACACCCATAACCCTCATTGTATCTAGAATGACGTATTTCGGCTCGATTCCATAATTTTTATAATTGGATCCCACATTCTCGTGTGAACAATAACTCGAGTACTGTTTACAATCATGCATATTTTCCTAAAATCTCGTTTCTAGCTTCCTAACGAATTATTCAAGGTGTCTACAATCCAAATAACACTAAAAAACTATAATTCATGCATTAAAACTCATAAATATAATACGAAGCACAGTAAAACCCATACGAATCAAAGTTGATAAAATATAAAATGGGGTATACAGACGAGTTAGAAATGGAGCTACGAACCTTGTAATGTAGTCGGTTTCCTTCAATTTGGCCTGGAACACTGAAAATTGCAATTTGAGCTCCGAAACCCTAATCTTCCCACTCGATTCCGACGCTTCTTGCCACAAATTGAAGTTAGCAACACGCTCTAAACATGGAATGTGGCAAGATGATGAAGAGAAATCGAAGAAAGGAGGAAAAATGAAAAATGTGTGTGGAGAGCAGAGGATGAACGAACGAGAAGAGAAGAAAGAAAGAAAGAAAGAAAGAAATGAGGAAAAAGAGGGGCTCAACCCTTTTTTATAAAAGTGGGGGCAAAATTATCCTATCTTTTTATTTAAGAAAAGAAGCTTCCAGAAGGGGGTAATTCTATCTTTTTACACTATTCGATCGACCAAAACTGGCTTCGTTCGAACGAATGAAGCCCTTCGTCCAACCGAATCCTTCGATGACTCTCTGGAGAATGCTGGCCACAATTTAGTTCGATCGAACTATCCATTCGTGCAGCCGAATGCAAATTCGTTTGATCGAACCTCAGATTCATTCGACTAAATTATCCTTCAACTTTCTGGAATTCCTGCTGCTCAACTTCGTTCGAACAAACTCTCCTTCATTCGACCGAATTCAACCATTCGTTAGACCGAATATTCCCTGCCTTCACTTTTTATATCTGTCGAATATCCAATCGCTTCCTAACATCCATTCTCATACTTTTCTCTCTCTAACTCTTCCAAAATCTTACACTGGCCCTCAAAAACATTGTTGAAATCTACTGAACCTAGGCAAATATTTATGAAAAGTTGAAACTACCCTTATTCAAAAACACGTGTGTCACATGTATGTCAGATGATTCACGTTTCTGAACACTGTCTATAACTTTTAATATGCTGATATTGCACTAGATTTGTACCCCTATCATATTTTATGGTTTTATTATTGAGTTACAGGAGTATCTTCATAGTTGTGACTGACGAGTTCTTAAGTTAATTCATGGTTGCTTCAATAAGGCCGTCACTAAAAATCACATAAAATATTGACAGGAACTTCATGTTTCTTTGGATATACTTAGTTTATTAAAAATTTGAGATATTTCATTTAGAATTTATTAGCTTGTGGTATCTGGTGGATCTATTTAGTTTTATAATCAAAATTATCTGTGGTTCCTTTTTTTTCCCCCAAAAAAAAAGGAAAGGGGGAAAGATATTATAATACTACTCTTAAGGTGTGCTCCATACCCATAATTGTACTTACTTGCAATGTAATTGTGCGGAGTAAATCCTTAATTAACTTTTTAATTTTTTCTATATGGAATTTTTTGTATGTTATATTTCCCATTTTAATATCAACAATTTTAAATATTTTTATTTGAAGTTGGCCTAAGAGGATGCTTATGTTTCAACAATTTGTATACGCCATTGATGATCATATTGGTGGTGGGATATTGTTAGGGAAAAGAATATGTTGCAGTGACCAACTATACTTGTTTTTGCTGTTAATCCACAGTCGTGTGCTCCTCCTTCAACTTTTTATGCTCATTATTTAATTAAAGCTTTGTTTCTGGAATTTAATTAGATCATTCTTGGTGTTTAACTTAGAGTGTAATGTGGTAAACTTTTAAATAATATGTTCTGTGAAACACGTTAAATGTTGTTTGGGTGTGGCAAGGATCAAGGTGGGCCACTTCACAATTGAAATGTAGATGCAGGTCTGGCCTTTGAAGAAATAAGATTGTGCATCAACTAATAGTTTACTACGACTATTTTTAAGGAAACTAAAAAGATGTGTTGATGGTGCGAAGATAGCAAAATCAGAGAGCTTCAAATTTTGTCAGCTTTCTAATTTATGAAAGATTACTAGGGATATTACAGGGACAAAAATGTAAATTAAAAATAAAGGAATTTCAAATTAGGTAAATAAACAAGAGTTGAAGGGATGTACCAGTTAAATCGTTGTTTTCCAAGGAGAAGTAATACAAATTGGTTAACTGGCCTAAAGTTGAAATATAGGAGAAACTTTATTAATATTCACTTTTCCAACACATATAGTTAATCAATATCTAGGCTTACCTAAAAGTTTATTGTTACTCAGTTGAAGGTAGGTAATATTTGTTAGAGCACCAATTTTTGATGGAATACTTCCAAAAAGATTATTGAAAGAAAGATTGAGATAGTCAAGTTTTGTTATCCTCCCAATTTCTACGGGAATAGTACTTGGAATTAATATATGATTTCAAACAACAGAAACATGTAAATACGTACGTAGAGCTAAAAAATTTATTTAATGAATAATAATAATAATAATAATAATAAAAGGATTTTTTCATATAAATAAATAAATCATTTTATACCAATTCAAAAAAATCAAAATTAAACAAAAATTTATGAGGAATAAGTTATTACAAGAAACAATAAATTTTCACAGTAATTATATAAAAAATATTTAATTAAATTATAGGAAAAAATTCATAAGAATAACTCCAATATATATATTATATTTAACGAATTTAATGAATTTTTTAAACAGTAACAATAATATAATAAAAAAAAAATTTGCTTATGAATTAATAAATAAAACAATTTTATACTAATTCAAAAGAATCAAAATTAAACAAAAAGTTAACAGGAGTAAGTTATTACATGAAGCAATAAATTTTGATATTAATTATATTAAAAAATATTAAATAAATTATAGAAAATAAGAATAACTCAACTATATATCAAATACACAAATATAAGATTCAATTCATTAATTAATAAAACTTAATTTTTAAAGAAATACATGTGACATGTTAAGTTTCAAAAGCGAGCCTATCTGTGATGGAATTCTAAGAGTTTATTGAAAGAAAACTCTGAGAATTTCAAGATTTGTCAACCACTCAATTTCTATAGGAATAACTCCTGTAATATAATATTTCAAAAAATATAAACACGTGAATATGTGCATATATCAACTGCATATTCTTTAATCAAACTAATAATAGTCACCTGAAAGATAATTTTGTTCTAGATAAAGCATTTTGAGTTTCGAAAGAGAACCGATTTGTGAGGGAATGTTTCCAGAGATTTTATTGCCACCAAGATCGAGATATTCAAGGTTTGCAAGGCAAGAGAAGTTGAGATGACCAAGATCCCCTGTGAATCCTCTGTTAGTAAGTTTATATGAGTGATGGTTCCAATTGAATTGCAAATGATACCAGTCCAACAGCAATGATT
Organism: Trichilia minutiflora; assembly: GCA_035590515.1. Taxonomy (NCBI): domain Eukaryota; kingdom Viridiplantae; phylum Streptophyta; class Magnoliopsida; order Sapindales; family Meliaceae; genus Trichilia; species Trichilia minutiflora. The sequence goes on along the minus strand of JAVXUL010120063.1, from coordinate 1,354 downwards.
GGAAGAGTTGATGATAATAGTACTAATTAGTCTATATTAGTGATGGTTATCACTTCACCAATTGCTTTTATTAGTTTCTAATTCCGATGTGTGAGTGCCAGCAGAGATTCGACATAAAATTAAAGAGTAATGACAGCCAATATCAAAACTAATCTTGAATGGATGGAGAATGTTGTAGTCTCCATGATTTCAAAATTAATTAATTCAATTTGCTTAAGCCATGACAGAGCAAAGGTTACTATTGATGAGACAATTTCATGAATTTTCGTTCTCCCAATTTTTGTGGAGAGAACACCTTTAATTATCATTTAAGATAACATGTGAATACATTTGTTTACGGACAATGTATCATATGAAATTGGTAACTCACCTGTAAGACTATTCTTTAGATAGCAAAATAGATCCTTTGTGCTAGGATTATGTTGTTGGGACTTATCAAAATGTTTGAAATCTATTTTCTCTTGCAGCCCTCCTCCTTTGTCCGGGCTTGGTGTATTTAAGGTTAGGCATTAAGTATAACACAGGCGCATTGTAGTATGAACAAATATATTCTGTCCAAATCATGAATGTTTGGAATCCATATTATGTAAGGAGACATTGCGTTTGCTAATTCAAATATAAGGATGATATAAAATCAGCCTATTTTCAACATCATATCAATATTTAACGCATTCATCATAGTTAGAAGCTCTAGCTCCATATCAAGGTAACGATTGTGGAAACAGGGGACCCAATCGTATGGATATGTAAAATATAGGATTTCCAATACTAGCATGAAAGAGGATACTCAATGTAAAGTGGGTAAACAGAATTCCATACTCGATCTCATAGATGCATATAGAATTCTGTTAAAAACCGTATTCGATGAAAGTCAAATGTACAGTGCTTGGAGGGAGGTCTTTCATATCTTTTGAGATCCACCGTACAATATGGTCAAAAAGCCAAAATAAATTATTTTAACCCTTATAAAAAGAAAATGGATATTGAAGTATGAAAAAATATATTCTATCATTCTTGTAAATAGGTGAGCTACATCTGAAGTGAGATGCATATAGATATTTGATGATAGCCGTATTCGATGAAAGTCATATGTATAGCTTGGAGGGAGCTCTTTCATATCTTTCGAGATCCACCCTACAATATGGTTAAAAAGCCAAAATAAATTATTTTAACCCTTATAAAAAGAAATATTGAAGTATGAAAAAATATATTCTAACTAGGTGAGCTACAGCTGAAGTTAATTATGTATTACGAACTTTAAAAATTTCTTCAGCCTATCCTCATAGTGGCATCTGTTTATAGGCAATGGATACAAATTAATTATGGAGATTAACTATAATATTAAGTGTTTACT
>JAVXUL010120052.1:0-16969 GCA_035590515.1 Trichilia minutiflora | reverse complement strand
CATATTCATTGAGATATATTTTTCTTTCTCGAGTCACAGTAGGATATATTAGTCTCCTAAAGACTTATATATATATATATATATATATATATATATATATTGTGTGTGTGTATGTATATAATCTTGAATTTTACATTTATTTGTAATTTCGAAAGTGAAATCTTATGTATTTCAAATTTTATATGATTGTCAAATTGTAATATTTGATGAATGTATTTTTAAGGTATTTTGGTAAACTTTAGTGGAAATTTGAGAATGTTAATGTGAAATAAATTAGGTATGGTTATTTGTTTTTATGATTGATTTGGGACTATGTATTTGAGATTGAAATTTAGAGATTTGAAAATAAATGTGTTGAAATTGATTTTGATGATAAATTACAGATACCATAGATGCTTTACTGGATTCTTGATTCTACAATTTATTTAAAAGATTTGTACCAATTATCACATGTGAACCTCAAGACGGCGGCGTGATATAAAAATTCTAAATATTAGCAATAGTTGAATCAGTGAGAATTTAACTTTAAAAGTTATAAAAGATAAAGATATTTTACCTTTTAAATACTAGTTTTGCAAGAAAGGTATTTTCGCTAGCATTTGGGTTGTATAATAGCATAAAGGTAGAAAATCCCTCCTTTTTTAAATTATTTATGTAGCATCTACTTAGAGATTTCAAAGGTGATAGTAAAAAATTGCTTTATCCTGAGTGATACAATTATTTTATAATGATGTATTTTATTATAAAATCATAGATAATTATAATAATTGTGGATCGTTAATTAATAATAATAACGAGAGTTGTATCGTTTATGTGACTTATTATGTGATATGATTTGAATAATAATAATAACATATCAAAATTATTTTTAAACAATCTAACATCAAATTGAGTGATTTGATTTTGAGTAATTTAATCTAAAATTAGAAATTAATAAATACGTTTCATTCAATTTAAAAAAATATTCAAAATTTGGCATTGAATGTTTAAACCCAACTAAATTTAAATTGATCTAAACTTTAAATTGAACCTAATTAAGTGTCAACAAGAATTGTAAACTGATGTCAAGATTAAATTGAATTGAGCTAAATCAATGGAATTCAGCTCCATTAATATCCCCCTGTCTTATTTTAAATGACCAACATTTGCGTGAGCCCCACTCTACCAATGATTAAATAACTTAACATGACCCTGTTTTAATGGTGAAAATTTAAAGATTGGGGTAATTCTAAATTCCCCCTAACGTTTGCATAAAATCCAATCACCCTCCTGTGAGCATTGTTAGTAAAATCCAGACCATTAATTACAAAAAATGAATGATTCAGATTTTGCCAACAATGCTCATAGGGGATAATTGGATTTTATACAAACCTTAGGGGGAATTTACAATTACCCCTTTAAAGATTATATTTTAACTTTATACAGTTGAAGCCTGAAACTAGTAATATTATACATAATATCACAATGAATAGATTAACATTCATTGATGAGACTGTTTTATTATACATCTAATACAAGGAAGAAATAAAGCCAATCATTATCTTACAAATAGTAATTATCGATAAATATCGAAGTAATAGGGAGATGATTTATTATCACAAATTTTTTTAATTTGTACATATAAATGCATCAATAATACTAAAAAAAATTAGGTATTACTATATACCTAAGATTAAACAATTAATAAATAAGAGAAGTTTGGTTGAATTTTGAACGCGTGGATAATCCCAGATGAAACCAATTGGAAAAAGCACCCCCTTAGTCGGTAGAGAGCCATAATCGTACATATTTCATTTAACCATAACAACTAAATACAGAAGAGAAAACCTAAGCTAAGTAACCTAAAAGGCAAGTCCAGGCCCTACTGCTACAGCCTATTGTACAATTAACAAGGTTGTTTTTGGTTAAGGGAGAAAGGCAAATACCTGTAACTTTAAAAAAGTTATATACTTTTTTATGGGATATATGGTAAAATCACAATCATTCATTATACAAAATGAATGGTTGTGATTTTATCACATATCCCATAAGAGATATGTGGCTTTTCTGCAAATCATAGGAGGAATCTATCATTCCCCCTTTTGACCAATCAAATCGAATTCTTTCACTAACATTACAATTACCCGCACCCACCAAAATCCATTCACCAAATCTATTAATTTAGTCCTATAAATTCTTTTTTTTATTATAATTCTATGTATACTACCAAGAAATTTATCCAAATAAATTGATCATAAGGGTAACGTATTCCGGCGTATAAGGGTAAATCGATCATTTAAGTAGAATTTGAGACTTATTTGGTACAAATAAAATTTTAGGATCTTTGATAAATAGAGGAAAGAAAATGACTTTGACTCTTCCAAAGACGGTACGTCACGTGCACAGCATGTTCCATTGGCCTAAGCGACTTGCGTTGTCAAAAAATCTATTGGTTGGTTAAGCACGTCATCGTACGATGATGTTGATCAATTCCTAAATTTAGTATCGGTTCTTTTTGTATTTTAATGCTTCTGTTTTTGGGCTATGGGGTAATTTTCGTGGACTTAAAACATTATTTTACTCTATTGACATCTTTGTCTTTCTTTATACTTTCTCTCACTTGCCTAGTTTTACCAGAACAAGATATGCAATCAAGTTACGAATCCATATTTTTTTTTTTGATTTTCACCGATTATGCTTTCCTTTTTCCGTGGGAGGAAGAACTTGAAAGGGAAAGACATTCAAAGCAGAAAATGATGAATAAGGGAAAAAATATCTCTTGGTGGTGGGAGTATAAAGAAAGTGATAAATGATCGATCCAAAGATTCTCTGCGTTTCAGCGCTAGGGTTTCCAACTTTTGCCATTTTTGTGGCAGTTTCTTTTTTGTTTCTCCACAGGGTTGGAATTTTCTCTTTTTTTTGGGTTGCAACTGTTTCCAAGAAAATTTGCCACTCTCTTCTTAATTTTTATGTAAATTTTTTTGACGATCACCCTTTTGTGTGGTAAATCTTTCAGGTGGGTTCTGGGGTTGTCAGTCTTCTCATTGAATCCAGACAAATCATTTTATTTTTCCTGGGTTTTCGCTTGTAAATTTTCTTGTAAATAGTGAAATATCAGTGCTGAAAACAATATTTTTGGGTTGTTATTACCAATTATTGGTGGGACAGTTTGCCATTTCCTGATTATTATGTCCCCTTTTTTTGTTAGGGTTTCCCCTAATTTTATAATTTAGTTCACTTTCATGATCAACTAGGTCATGGTGAGAGGAAAAATACAGATGAAGTGAATCGAGAATGCTGCAAGCCGGCAAGTGACTTTTTGTAAGCGTCGTAACGGGCTGCTCAAGAAGGCTCACGAGCTATCGGTTCTCTGTGATACTGAAGTCGCTGTGATAATTTTCTCACAAAAAGGAAGACTCAACGAGTTTGCAAGTTCTGAGTATGTTTTTCTTTTTACTTTTTTTCACTTGAAAGGAAAATTGGCTTCCAATAGTTCTTTTTAATATTATTTTTCTAGCATCGTAACGTGCATCAAAGATTATTGTGTTGACAGATATGTACCTTGTACTGGTATATGAATGCGTGTTGTAGCAACTAAGTATGGGTGGCTGCACTGCCACTCGAAGTCTTGTGTGTGGTGATTTTAGGGATTTAAAAATGTATCCATTTTCATATTTCATGTCATGTATATCTCTTTTCTTGTGAATCATATCTAGCTCAGTGATTCAAATTTATTTGGTTTGTACTATATAGATTCTTTCACAGATTTGGGTAACTACTGTGGATTCTCCTCTTTGACAACCTGTTTGAAACCTCTTTTATCAGTTCTTGGTGCAATAAATCAAGATGAAAGTATTGAGTTTTCGACCTTCGTGTGGAAACATTGTATATCATCTAAATATCTTTTTGTGTATGTTCGGTGATTTTCTGCTTCCTTTCGTTTTTCCGCTTTGCTTATTGTACTCTTGAAGGACATCCTGACCTTTGCTGGCCAACATCATTGCCTTATCTCTAGCAAGCACTTATTATTTCTGAGCCGTGTAACTATCTAGGGTTTGCAAAAGCTTCTTGAAAAATAGATATGGCCACTTGATGGGGACGGTGGAACACCAAACCAGCCGTCGGTACTTCTGGTAGCACCAGGATTACTGTAAAATCCATTTTGTAGATTTTACATCTTAATATTGGGATAATTTATTATACTAATTAGATTTCAAGTTTCTGGGTTAGTTTTTGAGTTGAAGTATCAACTTTTGTTTTAGAGTTTTGAATTAGATTTGAACTTTAGGCTTGAAGATTTGAAATTCTATATAAAAATTTTCAAGTTTTTTATTGATAAGTATACTATTAGATTGGTGCATATTAGTCAAATCCGTTGATAGATATAGATAGAGATATAGACCTAAACCGTTGAGTTCAATTGAAATTTCCTTATAAGCTCTCATACTCGGTTCTCTTTATTTTGATTCCACCCAACTGTCCTTTTTTCATTACTTCTAGAGTGCTACTGGTTTCTTTTAACAGTTCAAAAGTTCGTACACATTTAAAACAGCAAATGATATTAGGTGGGTTCATGACTTACCAGGAAGAAGGGGAAAAAAAGTGGATATACTGAATTGACACATATTTTTTAATTTTGTATTTAAATATGTAGTGCTAATTAAATTGACATATTTTTTAATTTTGAATTTATATATGTAGTGCTAATTAAATGGACCTAAGTGATGTAAACCACATTTTTTTTTCATAATATACTGAAATCCTTGAACTTTTGATCAATGCCATATCCGTTGTTTATATTGAGCTCCTTTTCTATCAGCAACCTTGGAGCAGTATGTATGTAGTTACTGTTCCAAGAAGGTTTCTATTAGAGATTTCACACCCCTTTCTCCATTTTATTTCCATCAATCTGTTATGTATGCATAAAACTATGCCTTGTAGGATTGAATTTTAGATTTATTTTCTAGAATTTTCAATATACAACCTAAAGTCATATTTGTCACAAGTTCAGTCTTGATTCAAGTAGTAGCGGAGTATAATATTTTTCTACTCTTTAACACAATACGTATTATTTTTTTAACATCAATGCTGAGGAAATGCATCCAAAAAAAAAGGAAGTACAGTGAGGGGGGACATAGGAAGCCTAACCCCATAAAATGACCATGAAACTAAGAAAGACTAAGAAAAAGGAAAGGATTAACCATCATGTCTGGAGAGAAACTAAGGGTGGACGTAGGAAGCCTAACCCCATAGACATAGATGGACAAAGTATGGGTCTTGAACCTGAAAAACATCAACTTTTCTAGCCTTAATGTCTGGAGAAAATGTGTATATATGGAACATTCTTGTGCACAACATTTTTTGGCTTCAGATGACATCGGTTAGGTCTGCTTAAAGTGTGCAATTTCTTCTGGCAAGTACAAAATGATTAGATATGAGAGGTGTAGGAACTCAAATGAAGCTGTTCTAACAAATGAAGTTCACTGCATCTTCCTGGTTTCACAGGGAGTATAAGATTTACGTACACACAGAGAACATGAAAAAAAGAATAAAAAAACTATGAAACACTAAATCAAAACTGATGGCAATTATTCCCTCCTTGGAAGTTTCTATTAATTATTTTGTTACCATTTTGTTAACATGATTGAAGGGAAAAAATAAAGATCAACTGCTCAAATAATTTTTTTCGCAAATTCTTTGTTGAGAATACATGCTATGTAATAATCAAGTGTCCTTTTATATAAAATAAATGGAACAACTTGTTTCACTATCGTATTTCTGCATAGCTATAGATATGAGCTGGGAAAGTAGGCCATGTTCCTGTGGTTCTAAAGAACACAAATTATTTAGTCTTATCATGCTTTACCTCAAAATCACATTATGTTTTATTCATTAACGTAGAAGTACAATCGACTTTATTTGTATTGTATTTTGATGTTTTTTCGTTAATAGGTGATATGTATTGATGAACTCTATCTTTTGGATGTTTCAGCATGTAAAAGACCATAGAACGATACTGTAAATACGCAAAAGTGCAAATTGATTGGCCTGGAATGGAACTATACAAGCAGGTTATACCTCCTTCTTTGAATGTAAATATGTGATGTCTATAGCCACAAAGTGTTTGTTAAATATTGAAGAAATAATGTTTCTTTCTTGTGTTAAGCTCATATGAGATTTGCAAATCTAGACAGTAGAAAATAGTTTAAAACATGGAAAGAAAGAGGGTGAATATATGAATAAATGATTCCAAGAAAAACTGCCATATTGACAAAAGACTTATGGCCTTCATGAGAGAGAGAGAATTTTGCATCTTAATAAGATATTTTGATTTGCCTCAATCTTGGTACTAATTGCCGGTTGCCTTAGTCATGTTTACATGCTGTCATGCATGACTTATGGAGTGCTGCCATAATTACAACCTTATCAGACCCCTTAAGTTGAGAATTGCTGCGTAGATTATTGTCTAGTGTATCCTTGGCCTTCTCTTGACAGTCTTATTCACATGATCTTGCAAATAAAGTAGAAATCCATTTCTTTAAATCTTGTTTAAATAATCATTCAATCATTGCGTGCATATAATTTCTTTTAGTAGAATCATATAAAAAACAGAAAGTCATTTCTTGAATCTTGTTAAGGAAATTTGTATGCTATTACATATGCCTTGTTTTTTTCAGTACTCATGTAAGAAAACTGATTTTTTTTTTCTTTTGAAAAAGCTGACTCAAACTCGATACTACAACAGATAGTGAAAAAATCCAGTTTAATTGTACATTTCTCTTTCTTTTTTCCTTGTTAGCTCTATATCTCTTCTCTCCTACTTCAGCTTCACCTCCACTAATTTTTAGTAAGCACAAAACCATTAGAAAATTCTGCCAATCTTTTATTCTATTTTTTCTAGACCTAAAAGCCTTCATCTCTTTATCATAATCAAAAGTGTTCAACCATGCAATTCTTTGAGTTAGAAAGGCAGGAAATTTGTTTAGGAACTGTATAGCTTCACCAATTTTGAGAACCCCCCGTCTATAGCGGCCTATCATTGACGTGATGCCTACCCTAGTGTCATAGAAATGGACAAAAGGAATGGTAAAATAAACCTTAGTAAGAACATTACCTTGGAGAGAAGCATATTATTCCTAATAATTTCGTGCAAACTTTTTCATTTATTTTATATATATTTCACAAGGTATACAGTAAAGAAAAAAGTCTTGCATGGAATGAACTTTCTCGTGGTTTTATTTGTAACTACTAGAATAAGTCCATAATTAATCTTGGTATCTATTACTATTTCTAAACTAGTTTCTCAAGGGTGCATATAGATATATTTATTATTGATGCTAAAAATTTGATATTATATTGATACTAATACAAATACTATTGTTTCAATCAATCAATAAAAATTTTATCTTGTGATGAACAAACTTACAACAAAACCCTAAGCAACATGCAAATGTGATCAACTTCTTTCCCTAAATAAAATTTGATACAATATTTATACTAACTTCAATACCGTTGTTTCAGTCAATAAATAAAATTTCCTGTGTGTGATGAACAAACTTGCAACAAACAACCCAATGCAACATGCATATGAGACTCAACAATTCAAGATCAATTTCTTTCCCATGAATAATTTTTTTATTCAGCTGATAAGCTCACTTGCATGAACAAAAACAAGTCAAAGATTCAGTGGAGGTCACCAATGTGAACACTTTAAAGTTTAATTCAGACATTTGATGCAAAATTATTCAGATAAAATAAAAAAATTTAGAGAGAGAGAGAGTCCAAAAGTATTTTTGCATAGTAACAGCTCAAAAAAAAAAAAAAAGACTAAAGATCTCAAAGAAATTCTACCAACAATGTCCACATGATGAGCTCATATTAAAGGTGCTATTCGCAAGTGCTAGCACATTCCTTCTGACAAGCTAATTTCTCACCTTTTTGAGAACTTTGGTCGTATCTCACCTAACACCGCTCTATCTTTGCCTATACAATTGTTTGTTGCTGACAAAGTGATAGGACTTTCATCATTGTTAACCTTGATCATTTGATATAATTAAATAGATAGGAGGTTGGACACATTAAGGCTGATGTGTCTCCCACATCATGACATGTAAATGGATACCTACCTTCATTCAGGGTCAGCTGTCTGCACAACATCGTTAGCTGCTTACTAAGATTATTTAATTATGTTCGTGGACACCCGCCTTTCAGAGTTCCACAGGCTATGGAATAAGCTTTACTGATTTGTCTCAAGTATAAATTTCTCATATATCTGAGCGTAACTACTGTTTAGGTATATGAATAGGATGTGTTCTAAAATTATGACACAGTGTGTGACAAATATGGAAATGATAGTTATATCTACGATATTAGTTTGGCCGTGATTTTCGACGTAGGCATCATGATTTTCACCTGTAGCCTTCTGTTCATATTAAAAATACAAAAGTTATGAAATTTCACATAGCATGTACTATAGTTCTATATATTGAAATAGAACGAAATCTCTCTTTCTTTCTCTCTCATTCTATATGAGAATTTTCATGTATTAATGTCTGAACTTTTTTAAAATACTAATTGATAGGCCTTTGTACATAGAGTTATCATGTGATGAAATTTTGTTCTGTTTTGTGTATAAAAAGTTAGAGAATGTTTTTGTTTTTCAAACAATTTTGTTATACAAAGAGTTTTTCCTTATTTTAAGAAAGTGTTTACAACAATACAAGAGATTATGTGTGTGGTTGGTTGCCTGGTGGTAGTAGTTTTCAGCCATGATGCAAATGGTGATAACAGTGGTACTTATCTAAAGGTAATATAACTGTGAATGAACTAAATCACTTTTAATGAATCTCTTGCGACACTTATTACTACATGCAGCGATTGAAGTACGAAATAACAAATATGGTCAGGAAGATTGACAATATTGAAGTTTCCCAACGGTTCATAGCTAAAACTGATACTTTTTCTTTCACTGTAAATATGCACCTAAGGCTTGATATAACAATTATTTCTGAAGTTTGTAATTTTGGTGCCACAGTAGGCTTTTAGGTCAGAATTTAGGTTCGTGTACGATCGAGGAACTCCAAGAGATTGACAGCCAGCTAGATCAAAGCTTACGTAGCATCAGAGCTAGAAAGGCATGTGACAATCTTAGCTTTAATAATTAATTTCTTTCTTTGTTAAGACTTATCTTTTCCATGTGCTCAGTTCGCCTAAATTAATCTAATAATTTCAAAATTTTAATTTCCTGAATTTACAATTATCACAATCTCGTCATTTGTATGATGGTTTCTCGTGGAATTAATGTAGACCACATGTTTAGTTTATCTATATTAATATCTATAAATTTAATTTTCTAGAATTTTGATTTCGGCCTTCAATTTCTCACATATCATAATCACATCCTATCTTCATGGGAGGAGACCAAATCTTCATGGGATCATCCTAGGGTTAAGTAGTTTTACTGTGATCCACAAATTTTTTGTTGCTTCTCAGCGTCCACACGATAATGAGAAAAAAAGTGATCTAAAACTAACAACTTAGCATAATGGTATGTTTCAGGCTCAGCTATTCCAAGAACAGATGAAAGAACTAAAAGAAAAGGTAATATAAATATGTTTGTGAATGTGCGTGCACCTGAAAGCATTTGTGTGTGTTTTAATAGACACTTCATGCCGTCTTGCATAATCCAGGAGAGTCTTTTGCTGGAACAGAATGCCAATTTATGTACAAAGGTGAACAAATCTTTCGTCCCTTCTTTTGTAAACATTATTATCAGGTAATTATTCCATGCATTGTCCACAGGTTAAAGATACACAAATTACCGTCATGGTCTGTGAGGTTCAATTGTTCAGCGTTAACGTCTGACCATTGGAAAATTTGTTGAGTATACGGCCTTCCGAATTAGGAATTTCCCCGTGTCTTAAATTAGTAGAAAATCAAAGGGCTTGTTCATTAATTAGATAATCAATCATTCCATTTCAGTAATCTGGATACATTTCAGTGTCGTAAAACTTATTTTTGATATTAGTGTGGTGGCAGCCGTCAATTTAATAAAAAGCACCTGTAATCTTAACCCATTACAACGGAAGCTCCCAAAGTTCCAAGATAGAGACTGAATTATTCATCGGACTGCCTGAAAGGCGTAGCTCATAGCCAATAGGACCTATGCCTGCTTACTTGTCTCTAGTTCCTGAGCATGCACATAAAATGTGATTTGTGATGTTGTCACATATGGGTTGTTATGATAGATTCCAATGTAAAATAAATTTGAACTTTTGATGAATTATTTATTATAATGTTGGCACTGTCACCCAACAAACCAGAAACCAGGCAATTATGTCAGTCAGTTGTATGCTTCTATAGTTTTGGCACTCAAAATGTTAATCAAATTCTCTTATTAATTGTTGATGCACAATATACAAAATTATTGCTATTATTTTTTTTAATCTTCACAATGTAGTAGTATTTTATATCATGACACCATTGGGGGTTTTCTAGCCATTTAAACATGGAGGACTAGGAGCCCTTCGGATGTAAACGACCAAACTACATCCTCAGCCGAAACTCACTAAACTAAACAATTAACGGTTGGAACGCTGCTACTCTTTTTCTCAGCTTATTTAGCATTTGGGCCGGCTTATGTTGTTGGGCTGGGCGTTCATTGAGACAACATATTATTATTATTTTAGCTGCTCCGTTTCTATTTTATGTTTCCATTTATTATATCATATGTTGCCCGCTCATATAAATTTCATATAATAGTTTATTATATCATTTATTATTATTATTATTATTATTATTAACAACAATAATATTAGAGGTCCCCAAATAACAAGTTGTTGAGCAACAGGACCACTTTGAATTTCAGAATAGTAGCCGCTTTTTCAAATGTGCAGATGGATCAAATTTTATGGATTAAATTTCTGGCAATGACGTGATTTTATTAAATAATAATTAGCTTACCCATCTAAATCCCCCGCCTACCCCACCAATTTTGAATGTTGGGACTAGAGGTGGCAAAGGGTTAATGTGTTAGGTTTGATAAGGTCCGATAAAAAAATAAAGACACATTATAGTTTATGAAGTACGATTCAAAAAGATCCTGTTATATTTTTAGATTATGCTGTATCAAATTCCTGAGTTAAAATATTATTTTAATTATTATTATTATTATTTTAATAATATATTTATAGGATCGAATTAGACTTGGATGGCTTGTTACAGGCTCGTGCTGGGTTGGATCTTTTATTGGGTTGTGCTGAGCCTAGTTTACAGGTCTAATCTTTCGATCTAGTTCGATTCTTTTAATGAATCAAATCGTATCATAGTGAATCACCCGATCCATTTGCCAGATTATCACACACCTAAATCCATCTCAACCTTATAAACTTTAAAGAACTTAGGGTAATTACGTAACTTCAATTTTAGAGATTTTCTAATAGTATTTAATTATTATTTAATTAAATTTATTTTTTTATATATTTTTTAAAATATAAAAATACCCACTTCGATTCTTTCCAGAGTTCTTTCCCAAAACCACCACCATCGTCCTCTTCTTCTTCAATCTCAAAAGTCAAAATATCTATTCTTCCCAGAGTTTGTTCTACTGAAAAAACCACCACCCTCTTGCTCCTCTTCTTCTTTTTCAGTCTCAAAACAAAATCCATAATCAATAATGGTCACAAACCATAATCGGTAACCAAATCAAGTTAAAACTCAAAAGACCATAATCACAAGCTCAAATAAAACTCAAAACCCAAATCAAATCAATGTTTACAATCCATAATTACAACTCAAATAACGCCACAATTAATCCATAAAAATACTCATTAACCCAACTAATTGAGTAGGAGGGTTTGGTATCCACGAAAGATGAAGATTGAAAAAGAAGAAATTTGCGAATGTCATGCGAGGAGAGTAGGCGGATTTGATGTTTACGAAAGATGAAGAAGAGAAGGGATTGAGGAATTTTACTCGTCAATGACCGTGCCCCATAAATTTTTTTAAATTTAATCAATAACATGATATTTGGACAAATTTATTTCACACTTTTTATATATAAATAAAAAAAAATTCAACTTTTTAACCTTTACTTTCTCTCACTCCCTCCATTTAACTCTCAAACTTTCGAAAATACTTTAGATCAATACATTTGGATTGTAAAAGACTGTATTTATAGCCAGAAAAAAAAAAGTTTTAAAAAATCATTGAATTTTATCATTAATTTTAAATTCAAATTTTCTTGCACTAAATTTCAAAATTTGTACAAAATCAACATATAAATGATAACTTATATTTTGTGTTTTGATTTAAATATGAGAAAATAATAATATTTATTATAAATGGATTAATTTTTATCTAAAAAAATTTTCATTAAAAACAAACTGTGACACTTAAATTATCATTCTCAAATTTATGGATAAATTATTTCGAAAGTACAAAAAACTAAGTTCTAAAGTAAAAACTGATTTCAAGATTTATAATTTAAATCTATTGAATTCAGTCTTATCTAATGCATAATATAGGATGTTCATAACTTTTCCATTAAGAATAAATTTGTTTTTCTCTTCTATGGTTCAATTTCTTTTTAGTTTGGATTTTCTTTCTCTAGTTGTTTCATCAATAATAGTGGGTGTTGTGTACTCATCTTTTATGATGCTAAGAATATCAAAGTCTAATGTTGTTAAATGTATTTGCACCTCTTTTTTCAGTAGACATAGTCAGTGCTATAGAAAAAGGGAGGTCGGTGTATGAATTGTCTTTCTATAACTTGAGATGGTATGCTACTAAACGTTGTATTATAATCTACTACTCTAAGATGATGAGTCTTACTAAAAAATCTATTATTTTAAGATGATTAATCTTACTAAAAAAATATAAAGTAGGTTTTGATACCACTTGTTGGCCTAGAGAATACCACTTAAAAGAGGGGTGACTTGGTTTATATATCTAATTGAAAAAAAATACTAAATGATTTATGTAATAATTATAGCAAAATGAAAACAGCTAAGGAGATAAATCAAATGTAAGTAAAGAAAGATAGAATAATACAAACAAAGATTTTTGTAGTGATTTGGTAATGAAGCCTGCATCTACTCTTTTCAATTGATCTCTATACACCAAGACTCCACTAATCTTCTTAGTTCATCACAGGTACAAAACAACCAAAATACAGCATCTTCTTTTGGATGAAGAGTAGCCATAACAGTGTCTTTTTTTCTACTGGTGAAGAGTAATCCTATATAATCTTGCTTTTAAACGGGTGAAGAGTAACCCAAATTTTTCAATAATAAATAAAAATAAAAACTCTCTTGAAGAGTGATTGTACAATGAATACAGATATGGAGCTTTCTCTCTCTAGAATATAAAGATGAAGTACAAGAAATAAATGCTATTGATTTTAAAGAATGTTTTTCTACTCTTGTTTGCAAAAATTCTTCTTTTCTTCTTAAAATTTGAGGTATTTATATCTCTAAGTTATGGTTCTAACAACTCTCCAAATCTTTATTAAATATGTGTAATAAATATTGTGAACTAGCCATTATAGTTTAAAATCTGTTTCATGTGTCGATACACATCTTGTAGGCATCGATACTTATTTGTTGAGTGTCAATCCTTAGCGTTTGAGTATCAATCCTTGAATGTCACTGGCTTTAAAATCTCTCTATCATGACTATGTATCGATACTCATGGTGTGAGTATCGACACTTATTTCATATCATGATACTTTCGTCTCTTGTATCAATCCTTAGGGCTTCTAGTGTCATCTTTTCTTCAAGCCTTCTTTATGTCCCAATACTTGCTTTCTTTTCTTTGCGAATATCAGTCCTTAAAAAGCTTTAGATCGATCTTTAGCTCCTGTATTTAAATATTTCTTAACCTTTTTGACTATTAGTGTAATATTGCTTAATGCAACTTATCTTATATATGCACTTAAAATCATTTAAGTTTAATTCAAATCATCAATCAACATTAAATCAAACACTCATATACCTTAGCCAAATTACCATGTATACGTGTTAAGTTCATTGAGGTGAATTAATTTATCCATAGTTAATCAAATTAATTTGATTAATCATATGATTAATAATTTTGTTTATCATCAAAAGCACATCAAGTCATCCAGAAAGTTCCACATATTGAAGTGAATATGGTTCACAATACTCTCAGTATCATGGATGGTTGTACTGAAGTTCTAAATACTCTTAGTATCATAGATTATTATACCAAATTTCACCCTTGTCTGATTTTCTTTGACACAATGTTCACAAAAATCCAGTTTGCAGGCATGTACTCCTTTCAACAATCCTTAATTTGATAGAGGTTTAAAGGATTTTTCACCTACATGCTCCGTGTGCATATATCATAACGTGGCTACTTTTATCTCTTAATCATTACTAGAAGCAATTGTTATTGTCTCAATAATTGTACTACCGTAATAGTAGTATAAGTTATTGCTTTTTCTGAATTCATAATTCTATTTTTTGTATCACTGTGAAAGTCTTTGATTTTAAAACTCTTACAAAAATGAGATTTTGTAACAAACCTAGCACATATAGAAAATTTGATAGAATTTTGTTAGTTTCAACTTATAGCCATCATATGCGCCCCAATAGGTATTAGTTCTTTGAGTTTAGATAAATAATAACAAATTCACTACAAATGAATATAGTGTGAAGGATTGTACAAACAAATCATATTAGATAAATTTCTAAGAAAGACTAGAGGGATCTCAAATGATCCTATTTAAAATCTACTTCGACAGAACTTAATAAAACAATATATCACTACAACTATGCTCAACAATAACATTAAATAATAAAAAAAAAATAATGAATATCAATTACATAGCAAAAAAATAAAGAAGATCAGAATTTAATAAGGTTTGGTCAACTATGTCTATATCTTAGAATGCTACTGAAATGATATTTCATTACTTAAAAAAATGATATGAAGTGAAATATTACATAACGGAGAGAAATAATCATACCTTAAGAAGTATTAGATAATTTTGGCAGTAGAGAAAGCCTCCTTTTTATTATTAATGTGGTATATGAGTATTTTATAGCTCTAGAAATCTTCATCATTCCTATATCTAATTAATGCGAGATAGGGGCCAAAAAACTAACAATGAGAAGCAAAAATATTCTAATAAAGTTCATGAATTTATGAACTCAAGAGAGCAATTAGCACTCTCAATGACCCATACTCTTCAAATTAGGAGTCAAATCCTAGCCACAGATCCCCTTCCCAATGATAGCAAAGCATATTCCATCACCCATCAAAAAGAGTGTCAACTCCTTTGACATATTCTGACTCCAACGCTCAGTGATTCTAAAGCGATGGCAGCCAAGCCGTATCCTAACTATCAATCAAGCCAACCTTCTCGCAATTCTGGACAAGGATCTCAGGATTCTCAAGATCATAATAGGCCCTAACGTTGTGAGAAACATGGACACATTAAGTGCTACAAAATTGTAGGAACTCTAAAATCCGGCGACAAATAGCAGTCCTTGCAACAGCTTTGAAGACTCCAACAGATGATCATTCTTCTTGCTTCTCTTTATATCTTCAGTTTAAATTCCTGGGCTTACAGCTGGTCAATTCAAGCAATTAGTGTTGTTGGTTTGTCCAACAAAAAATCAGTCTTCTGCAAATTTAGCTGGTGAAAATCTTTCAACTTGAAACCCAGCCATGAGCACGTATAACAAATGTTCGGGTAATAGATAGTGGAGCTTCTGATCATATAACACCTCAGGCATCTTATTTTATTAATTCTGTACATACATGACATGCACAACCTATGCACCGACCATAATGGATCCACGGTTTCTATTCCAGTTAGATGTTCTGAAGGTTAAATTCTTCTATTTATATCTAAATACTCTATAAGATTTTATCTATTCTAAGGGAAAATGTGTGTTTAAATAATTCTTTCTATGAAATAAGGAATATATTTGTAAAATGTGAAATAAATAAGTGATCAATATTAAACAATTTCTTGACTTCAATTGCTTCCTACACTTAAAAATGGGATGTAATGCAACCCAAGGAAAGAAAGCAAAGATATCACTTAACTTTTGTCTAATGTTCTCCCACAAACGAGAGTTAAAAAAAAAAGACTTTTATTCTGTTACATTCTTTCTTTCTTTCTAAGCAAGCCCTAAAAAGAACTCCCTAGAAAGAGATTTATTAAATAAAAAAGAAGTAAAAGAAATCCAATGATTCCAACTATACATGTGAAACGAGAAAGCAAGCCCATAGTTTGTAACATGATCAGCTACACACGAATGAGAGTGAAAATACTCTTTTATTCTCTTGGGCAAGTCTAATGTCGATTAAGACCGACAATAACTTTAAAAAGTTGCGCAAGTCAAATTTCAATGCTGTTTTGTAGTCGACCAGCAGCAAGTTCCTTATAGCGAGAACTCAAGAAGTCTCTAAAAGTCATTGGAGAGTACCTGAACAAAATTAAACACACATAATTGGTATTTTTATAAAATATATATAATTAATATGCCAGAAAAAATATGGGACCACAGAAAATAATCAGATCAAAATAATTATTACGCGAAGTAATTTTTCTTACATCCGATTCTTGTCTACTCCAAGTGAATCTAACTCCTCTACATATGATAAATGATAGTTTATTTTA
The DNA here is from genome assembly GCA_035590515.1 of Trichilia minutiflora. Lineage (NCBI taxonomy): Eukaryota > Viridiplantae > Streptophyta > Magnoliopsida > Sapindales > Meliaceae > Trichilia > Trichilia minutiflora. Next base: position 336 of record JAVXUL010120052.1, on the reverse strand, counting down.
AAAAATAATTTCTTTTTTAATTTCTTATTAACAAGGTAAATAACAGTTTCTTTACTCAAAAAAAAAGAAAAGGTAAATACTATTAATTATTATCTAATTCAGAAAATAATTTTTTAAAATAAAAATTACTAATTAAAAGTAGAATAAAATGTAATTTGAAATTAGAATAAACATTTTGTGGAGAAAAAGAAATCATATCCTACTAATAAAATCATCCTACATTAAAAATATCACACCTGTGTTTTTAGATAAAGGCATTCTTGTCTTTTTAAACAATGTATACCTGAGTTCTATAAAGATTTTAATAATTCGAGGGTTAATTTGAGGTTTTGGAAG
>JAVXUL010120041.1:0-16971 GCA_035590515.1 Trichilia minutiflora | reverse complement strand
GAGTACAAATTCAAAGACTTTCCAACTCCATCTTGCTGTTGAATCAACTGCTTCTCACAAGAAGTTGAAAAATCTCTTCTTGAAATGGAACCCACCAATCTCCTCCCAAACCTTCTGAAACCAGTCGCCATGTCTGAAGTCTCCGCCCAAATGTTTACGCAATAAAAGACAAAAGTTAAAATATTAGGTGGATGGATGGAGTTCAACACATGCGGACGACAGTTAGGAGTTTAGGCCGAGTTGTCTTTTGTAAACGTGGCAATCCAATCAGAAGATCAATTTTTTAAATTTTATTTTTAATATATCACGTTATGCACATAATACAGTTTATCTTGTCATTTGTTACAAATTTATCAAATTAGATTTAGATTTTCTTTTAAGCAATATAATCTTTTCAAGTGATTGATTTTTCAGACGTATGACTTAATATTAAATAAGTATTTTATATGTTTCTACTTATATTAAATAAGTATTTTATATGTTTCTAGATTCTAATTAGTTCAATTGTTAAAATCTTTTATAATCGTAATGGTTAGGAATTAAATTTAAGATCCGCCATGCTTCACCGAAAATTTAAGTCCAAATTAATGAGAAGGCACACCTCAATCGATTTTGACACAGTGAATTTAAGGAAAGAAGGGCTGTTTTCATGCAGCGAAACTATACGATCACAGGAAATTAAAAACCATTACATAAAATTCTCTAGTTCATAAGACTGTTGCAGGAATCATGGCATCTTTTTCATGCCGAACAAAAACAGCGTTAGCAGGCAGCCAAGCAACACCCATTAGAATTTATCAAAATCACTGACCTACAGAATTATGTAATAATGTGAAACAGAGCATGTATCAATATAAAATAGAAGAGAAAACAGAAGTAATACAGCAACAATAGACTTGAGCGCTTGCTTTCAAAGTAAAAAACGACTACATTCAATTAAGGTAAAGCAAATTTTTAAATTAGCAGCACAACAAATGTCCTTCTCTAGTTTTATTTAAGTAGTCCATCCAAGGAAAGTACCAAAAAACTACAAAACAAGCGAAAAAGCAAAAGACAAGAGGATCCATTCAACAGAATAAAATAAAATAAGATAAAAGGATTTAACTCTATTTTTCTTGGCTTACTGCATATGAAAATCTCTCTATTACATTGCAATAAATTTCCCACCTTGTCTCTCCAGCAGCTCTCTCTTACAAAATACAAAAATGCAAGCTGCTCCGCAAGAAAGCAGATCCAGACTTCCAAGACAGGAAAAAACCCCAAACAGATTTGAAAGGAAAAGGCAAGGAAAAAAACAGCACAATGGAGAAACATTAAGAAAAAACACTAATATAGCATCCCTAAACCCAAAATCCTAGCGGATGAAAGCTTGCTAGAACATAAACCACTATTTGAAAAAGGAAAAAGAAAAAATAAATAAAAAAGAGAAGAGCAAGCCCATCACATCACATAAGAGATCGTGCATATTAGAATTCTTCTGAGAAGCTTCATCTTCCACAAAGATAATAAAGCAAAATCCCATCCCTCAATGAATGATTGATTCCTAAAGCAGCAGGGCAGATTCAGTAAGGCGGCCTAAGTCATTACATATAACTAGCCAGAATTGTCACTGTACCATGTCTGAAACCAGCAAAACTTGGACAGAACTAGTACTCACAAGCTCCCCCAATATAATCAGACCACCTTTATGTGCAGGCCAAGGCTAACAACCATTTGCAACTCCATTTACCAAAGTCAACTTATCTGAATCTACAACTGGTTTAGCTGTAGCAGCCTTGTGGGCATTTTCAGATTTTGCAACTGATCCATTCTCAGAAATCTTCACATCCCCATTAGTCTGAGCAGTTGAAGTTGGCTGTTCGATCAAATTGGAGGCAGTTTCCAATGACTTCTGCGACATTAGTTCCCCATTAGACACCTCTTTCTTCTCATCAGCTGCCTTTCCTTCCCATACCTGCATAATACAAATCAAGAGCATGCAAACAAAGTTGAGCTTGAGAGGCAAAAGATCTCACCAAAGAATACAAGAATACCAACAGACAAGATATCAAATATATTAAACCAGAACACAGTTGAAGAGTGTAAATCTTGCCTGTTTCTGAAGCTGCTGTTGTTTAGCCTTCTTTTCTTGAATTGTTTTCTGGCGAGTTTCATAAAACCCAAAATCATCAAGAATGCAGGTTTTACTTGAGTGATCCTTGAATATTTTGATCAATTTAATCCCCTGCTCTAACTTGACCTGGAAAACAGAATCGAAGCTTGCTATTTAAAATGGAAAAAAGAACGATAACAACAAAAGATGGGACTCATAAAAATACAATCTACCTCTTGTGTGTCCCTGCTGTTAGTGACAGGTTTGTTCTCATTGTTCTCAAGGGTAATATGCTTCAACAAACTATTCGGTAAATCTTTGACAATGTGCCACTTTACCGGAAAGCAGCCAGTCCACTTGTCTTGTTGCCAGTACTCCACATTCCTGTTAAAATCAACCGGTCCAGCCATCTCTGCTAAGCCAACAAATTGTCCACTTGTATTGACCTAAGAAAGAAATTGAACCATAATTAAATACCAACAAAACTAGAGAAGAAAATAAATCAGATTCGGCTCAGTTTAAACAGACTCACCGAGAAAAAAAGAAATATAGGGTAGCTGCCAAACTTCTGCTGGGCCTCCTGGTATGCGGCATCAAGCTTCTTGTTGCCATTCGGAGTGCTGGCCCATACATTGTACTTAATGCTTTTATGGACATCATCCTCGCTGTATGACTTTATAACAAAGAATTTAGCATCAGTGTATTCCTCAGGGAAATCTGCTTTATTGTACTGTTCTCGGTCTGGAATCAAACTAATCTTTTCCTTCTCATCAGCGGTATCATTTGTCAGAACATTCTGCTCTTTGACTAAGGCAATGGGAGCCAAACCCTTTTGGTTCTTGGAGCCCTTGGCTCTAGGTCCCCTATTAAGCTCGTTCAAGCCATCCATGTTCTCATTACCATAACCAAAGTAACCACCACGTCCCCTCGATTTATACTTGCCATCAACAGCCAACCATCCCCGACCATTTGCTCGCATATCATAACCATTGGAGCCATATCCCATTCCAGATCTAAATGTGTTACCATACTGACCATATAATTTGTTAGAATACATTCTATTCACATTCACGAAACCCTGCGCTGTACCCATGCCAGACACCGGTCTTGGATGGTGCAAGCCCTGTAGAGCAAAGAGAAATTTAGTAAGTGAACTAAAATAAAGATATCCTTACATAAAGGAATCCACCAACAACCAATAGCCGATGAAGGCTAACAGTTCAACTCAACTAACAAACCAAAAGAAGAAGAAGAAGAAAGGTGAATAACGGGTACCATGTAATGAGAATTCAGACGGTAGTTCTGATTCCTAGAAGATTCAACATTATTGACATTTGAAATAGAAGAATTGAATGTGTTGTTTGCAACAGGCTGTGCATCTGAGATAACTGGGCCATCCAACCATGGAATGGAGGACCTCATCCCATCAAGATTATATCTGGGCTCTTGATAACCAGAAGCAGGACCACGTGCAGGCAAAGCACCCCTTCCATATGTATTACTCAAATTAAATGAAGAGGCTTGATAAGTTGGTTTAAACGGTCCTGAGCCATTATTTCCCTTCACACCTGTATTTGCAACACCATTGGATTTCCCATTGGTAGTTTCTACAGGCAAAGGCTTCTGGTCAGTGGCTGCAGAGGTGTGAACATCCCCCGGTGGAGGAGCAACAGGGCTTTGTGTGTATGGAGCACTGGTTGGAGTAAGCGGCTGGAAATAGTGTGGATACTGGTAATGTTGAGGTCCATATAGCTGACCATCGGTTCCCATGGTCGGAACTGGCGAACTTGCTGGTGAATAAGGTGCATAGGGTGCATACCCATAGCCATGGTGATACATGAGAGATCCATTATCCCCATAAACTCCCTAAACAAATACCATAAGAACATAAACCATTAGAGTAATGAAAAACTAATACAACCTGATATTAAATCAATCTTAGACTGATATCACATAAGACAAACCATTAACATCAGAGATTAACACATAACAACTTACAGAAGTCATTTCAACTCCTTCTTGACTGACATATCTTGAATATTCTTCCCACTCGTTAACATTCCCATCATAACCTACAAAATTTATAAACAAGTCAACGCCACACCTACCCACCCATTCAACATATTCATCATATAAAGACATTTGGATGTCTTCAAAATATAATATCCTATAAGGCAAAGCTCAAAACTAACCCCCATAGTAGTATGCAGTAGAGGGATAACCATTTGGAACGTAGCACATATTTGGGTCCATAAAATCATTCAGAAATGGAGTACCAGACCGCTCTGATGGGATCTGACCATTTGCAGCAGGATTAGCACAATCAACAGACCCAAACTGTTTAGCTGAGGGCTGTATGGAAAATTAAATATCATTAGTTTGCATATATCATAAAGATAATCCCAAAAACATGTCCCAAGACAAAAATAACATTGAATCACTATTCAAACAAATTACCTTCTTGGTTGGCTCAGAAATTTCAAGAGCCGTAGTCTGTGAATCTAGTGACAATTTCTGCAGCAAATCAGAAGCTTCTGTGGCAAGAAAAAGTGAAGGAAACAATTTTTATAACCAAAAATCAATATTGCAACTAAGATTCAATTATATTTTCCGTCACAAAACAACACAATCTATAAACCCTACGATACAACAAACAGAACATAATTTCCAATTCAATCTTTGAAGAGCAAAATTCAGATCCTAATCCAAAAACCCCATAACTATCATGCAGTAATTAACAAAAGTTACCAAAAGCAATAAAACCCGCATCAAAAAGTTCCATGATAACAAATTTCTTATCAAATTCAATAAAAGAAAATCAAAAATCAAACAGACAGGAGGAATAACAAGTACTATTAAAAAATCCTAAGCATCACACTTCACAAGACAACAAATTTTCACATACGACAATCATTAACACACAAATAAGTTAACAAAAATCCTAAAACCCAAATTTTAGCCAGATCTATATCATGTGTACAAAAGGAAAGAGACCATAAAACAAAAATCAAGACAAGGTCGAATTAAATTATGCCCAGATCGGTATTTGGAAAAAGGATACGATCTACAGCAGGAGCAACAGTAGTAGCCATGAATAACAACGGATCTTGATCTTTCTCGATATCTTATCTTATAAAACCCTAAAAATTAAAAATTGGACTGGGTTCTGAAGATTGAAAAGCCCAAGATAACAGGAGCTAATGGGTACACTCTTCTCACCGAAAGTTCGCAGCCGCCAAGGATTCGGGTTTAGCGAAGGAAAGAAAGGGTTTCGTTAATCCGCAAGCTGTGACTCAAATAGCACCACGGAATCCTTGTTTTATTTCTCACCCGCCGGTCGTTTTATTAACTCATCAACTCAATTTCATTGGCTAATATTTCCACGTGGCGTTTTATGAGTGGTTTTGCGCTTATTTGATATTTTTTATAAAGTTCTTGCTTTGTTAGAGAGTGGTATGATTTTTGGTGCTTTCATAGGTAATAAAGTTTTCCAAATCATGTGGGGACGTCTTTGGAAACCCTAATAGTCAAATTCACATGGTTTCTTAAATCTTGGTTTTGTTCCAGAAATTGGGCCTGTACTATTATGGGCCTTTTGGGACTTCGTTGACATTTATTTTCTCTCAAAGGTTCATTTTGTTGGCAGAGCATTGTTGAACTTCCTCTTTTATACATTTGCCATTTGGGGGTAATGAATATCGCACATTTATATACATCATGATCTTATCAATCATATAGATAGATAGATAGATAGATAGATAGATAGATAGATAGATAGATAGATATAGAGAGAGAGAGATTCAATGATTTGAAGTAGAAATCATAGTAAAAGGTACATTCAAAATCTGATTCCATTGTCACATCAACATAAAAATTTTAAATTGAAGAAAAAAGTGATTTACCTAATACTTACACAATGCTTATAATTAATAGCTTAATTTTTTATTACTTGAGTCAAATTAATGTTGATTTGATATATTTGTACACATATGGAATAAGAACAACAATCAATAAACAAGAAATATTTTCATTTTTACATATATATATATATATATATATGTATGTATGTGACATGATGATAAAATCGTTATTGGATCCTTGTACTGGTGAAATCCTTCGAAGAGAAGTGTTTTGATAAGATTATGGTGAGATTACTTAATTACGTTGAGATATATTTATAGTGAATATCTCATATTATATATGATTAACTCTAATGTAACTCGCTTGGGGGAGAGTTCTAACAAAATTCTATTTGGTTCGATCAATCGAATTTTGCTGTAAATTTATATATATATTCAAATCAATTTAGCTAAGGATTGATTAGCTAAATTTTAACAGTTTACATAAAAAGTAGTTTGTATTATAGTAATATAATATTTTTATTAACTTGTCCCAAAGTATATATATAACAACTATTAATACTGTATTTGAATTTTGAAGATATAATGTAAATATAATTACAAAGAAAAAATTAGATCAATTTTTATTAAGCCTTAGTGTATATGTATAACTCCCACAAATTAACACAAGGGCATGCATACATGCACATACATTCCAATACTGAAACACAGGAAAACACTTTAAAGAAACAAAACATAAAAACCTAAATGCTTGAATAATCGTAAGTTACAGAATAATCCTCCAACTGGGTATTGTTCACAAACACAACCAATGGACTTCGAACATGGTGGAATCCATCAGACCAAACAATCTCACCAAAATCATATCTCCCTTGAGATTTCTTCACTGGCTTAAAGCTCACGTAGTAAGAATTTTCTTCCTTAAACCATGAGAAGAGCAAAACCCTAGGCCAAACCACAACCTCAACCCCATCAGGCTCAACAATGCTAACAAAGTAAACTGCATTCTTCTTCGGACCAACATTTTTAACCCTTCTTTTGACTGTAATGGTAGATTGCAGATTTGAAACTGTGATGGATGGATAATTTATTTCGGTGTTGTGGGATTGTTGTTGTGGGCAGCTTGTGTTTGTTCCTGGAGAGGGAAGGATTATTTTGTTTATTTTCTCTTGTGTGTAGCCATTAATGCTGCAGAGGAAGAGAATGTAGTCACTTGGTTTTATGTCATAGATGAGACCTGGATTCATTGCTCTCAGTGGGTTTATGTGGCCCGCTCCGACGTCAAAGGGATTGGAAACTTTCATCGATCCCCCGGCGAGAATGCTGTCCAGAGTTGTGTCTCTAGTGAAAGCTGAGGATAAAGTAAACAAATGAACAGAAGGTGCAACAAAGAAAAAAATTCTTGATCGAAGCTCTGTTTCCTCATATATTTATATACCTGTGGTCATGAGAGCAGATCTAATGGCGGCCGGAGACCATTCGCGGTGAGCCGATTTGATGAGGGCAACAACTCCGGAGACATGAGGGCACGACATCGATGTTCCCGACTGAAAATTCCAGTTCACGGAACGGCGATCGGATGGCAACGGAACCGGAGGAGTGTTGGGAGGCCATGCTGCTAGTATTCCAATTCCTGGAGCTGTAACGTCTGGCTGTTGCAAGAAAACATTGTACGGAAATTAATTATTATCAGCTTCCGTTTCATGCAAAAAAAAGTTAAGAAAACAGAATGTTTTCAATGTTTTCTGCAACGAATTTCACAAACCTTGAGAATAGATGGGCAAATTGAGCTTGGCCCTCTGGAAGAGAAGTATGCAACTGTTGGTGCTGGTGTTTTTCCTATACCTGTTTGACTTGGTTTTATTTGAACTACAGGAAGCCTTCGTTATCACAGCAATATTCAAGTAAAAAATAAAATATAACAGTTAGATTTATATACGATATTCATATATACTTATTCAGATTTCAGATTAAAAATCAATCACTCACTTTGGAAATTGAACGAGATAATCTCGAAGTTCGGTTGCTTGAGCAATGTCAATACGAACTGTTGGTATGATATCAACTTCAGCAATTTGTTGAGTCATAGGCGCAGCAAAGATCAAACCAGATGCATTGGCTATCTTTGCAGCTTCTTCTGCTTCTTCTGTTTTTACTGAACCCATGGTGGAGAAACATAAAACTACTCTCCCTGTAGCTTTTTTTCCCATCCAGTTATCCATCTTGCAAGTCCTGTTATAATAAATTCCATGTGCATGAAGAAAAATAATTAACATCATATCTTGCATATATTATTAGAAAATTGATATCTAAGTTTTGAATTATTACAAAATAACATTGTTTTACTAAGATCCCATGATTGTCTGAAAATTAATATTGTAACGTGTATTTATTGTATTCAACACTAACATCAAACTCAGTTGGGTAAAGAAAGAGAGCTACCCATCAGAAAAGTGAGTGAATGCTTCTACCAATTTTCCTTTAATCTCTGTGGTGATTAAGCTTTCTCCCTGTACAAATTAAGAGAACCACAAAATTAGCTTAATTAATTGTGAAGATTGTATATGTTTATATATGACGATTTCTTTCTTATAAAACTCTATATAACAAGAAAAAAGTTATTAATTTTTTTAAAAATATAACATGGCTTATATTCAAACCTTAATTTGAGTAGAACTAATGATCATGGAGGTGGCCCTCTACAGCTCATACGATCACTTTAGTCAAAAAGTTTAGCCATTTATCAATGAAATTAATACCAGAAAGATGAAAAACAAAATATATATATATATATAAAATAGACACTGGTAATAATTGAATCCTAACCCTAGGTATCAAAAATAACATTAAGAAGAGATAATAGATAAAAATAACAGAAATCAAATTATTACCATGACAGAGAAGTCACCATTCACCATAATCTCTACCAAAAACCTCCTATCAATAGAGGAAGCTGCAACACAAATGCTCCAAGGTGCAACATTCTGTACTAAAGAAGGTTCAGGACCATCATTTCCTGCAGAAAACACAACAGTAACACCTTTTTGCATAGCATGAAACGATCCAATATCGGCATTCGATGCAAAGAACGGCCGCATAGGTGGAGATTCCCCGAAAGAAGCCGAGATCACATCAACTCCATCATGTAAAGCATCATCGAAAGCAGCAAGAATGTCAGCCTCAGTGCATTTTCCATCAAAATCTTTGCCCCAACATATTTTGTACACTGCTAGCCGTGCCCTAGGCGCTCCTCCTCTAGCAATGCCTTGGCCAAGCTTATAAAAACTTGCATTTTCAGCTATGGATCCGGCTGCTGTTGAAGCTGTGTGCGTTCCATGGCCGAGGAAATCTCTTGCTGATCGATATTCCTGGTTGCCAGTTGTGTTCAATGGCCCAAAAGCTTCTTCGAACCCTTTCAGGTAGTACCGTGCTCCTATTAGCTTCCGGTTGCATGCTTTTTGTGGATCAAATTTTTCTCCCTTAACACAAGTTCCCTTCCAGGATGATGGAATTGGCTCTGGGCAATGATTTTCCCGGAAACTTTCGGATTCCGGCCATACACCTTTTGGCAAACAGATACAGTAGCAAAACGTTTAGGTTAAGATATTTGACAAAAAGGAAAGTAAAAATGTGAAGACTAAACCTGTGTCAAAAATCCCAACAACTATATCTCCACCATAGGTGAGCTGCAAAGGAGTGTCTTCATTATCATTATCCAAAGTTAGGCCCATGAAATCCCAGCTTCTTGTGGTGTGCAACTTCAGGATTCGACTTTCAGATATCGATATAACTTCTTCCATCGCTGCAAAGCACATTTTATCTTGGTTATAAATTAAAAAAGCTCTTAATTAAACAATGAGAACCTCTAGATAATATAATTAACTAGAACATAAGAGGTAATTAATTAGGTCATTATTTATTACTGGCTAAGGAGGCTGCTTGGCTTGAATTGAGCTTTGCTGAGAAACCGGAAAAGCTATGTTTATAGCTATAGAGCATGGATCTCTTAGCATCTTCGTCACTTAAGAAGGGTAGAAAATATGCGTTAGTTACATATTTTAAAATGCGGTTGGCTTGAATAGCAAATTCAGCAAAATAGATAAAATTAAAGGGGACAAATGAAATATTAACCTCGGAAAGACATAGGAGAGGAGTTGAAGATGAGATTTTAAAGTGAGTTTTGGATCAGAATGTTGATTGAACCCTAAATAGACAACGTAAACCTGCATAAAACAGGAAAGAAATCAACAATATAAAAAAGAGAAAATGAGATTTTAAGTAGGAAGATAATTAAAAGTACGAAAAAGGTAGTAAAGTATACCCTTATGTGAGAAGTGATGGAAGTTGAGTAGTGAACAAAAGAAAGTGAAAGTGAGAGCAATAGGCCCCAAAAACAAACCATATTGTCTCCCATGAAAGAACAAAACATGGATGGCTTGGGATTACATGGAGAAAGAGAAGAAATATGCCAATTTTCTTATGATTCATTGAACGTATATATAGACATCGGAAAAATGATGCGTAGACTACGGGCAATCGAAGGCTGTAAGGCTGCAACAACACTAACACAACTTGAGCTAGTTTTTCATGATGATAATTTACCTTCAAAGCTAGTTGAAAACTGTGAAATTAAGTACACAACAAGCCACAATTTCTGCTTTTTTTCTCAGTACTTCTTTGTAGACCTGTACCTATATATAAGTTCGAATTAAAGCCTAAAGACTGCCTAATTTATTAACCTTTTCATCATCTACCATGAACACAATACATGTGATATCTCATCATTCTTTTGAATAAAATCTTTTCAGCTACCTTTTTCTTCTTCTTTTGAACAAACTGATCAAGTTCATTAAGATAACACCAACCCTTTAAGTATTTTCTAATTACTTAAGATATGAAGTTCGAAGAATTTGCAATTCTATAGATAGCTATTTTCAGGCCATTTTGTTATCGTTTCAAGATACTAATTGTTGTATTAACATTGAAATATATATTAATTAGCTTAATCAAAATTAAAACTTAATTATAGCATAAAGATATTATAAACAATTCTGGAATATGTAATTTTTTAGCTAGCTATGACCTATATAGCTATAAATACTCCTTTTGGAAGAATCATGATTTGGTATCACAAGTTTAATCTTTTCTTAACTACAAAATTGTAGCAATACACCTTCGATGAAAGCTTCAATCTAGGTAGAGAACTTTAACCACATATGCATCCATATGAATCAAAATTAGTAAGAATTTGTATCTATCGATATATATCCATCTTTATCTATCTATCTATCTGTATAGGGAACTCAAGTAGCTAGTATCTACTACCTACAAAGAAATACATACTTTTAAAAAACAAAAGGAGTATGTGTTTATTCTATCAAATCATTCAGTAAGATAAAATTTCACTAACACTTTACCTAAATTGATCTATTGCTTTGCGTAATCACAAGTTTATAATCAAAAACCTTAAATTATACGAAACACGTTTTATCTTTCAATATAAAATTTTGATAAACATCATTAAACCTACTTTTGCATATATGAAAAACTAAGAATTAATTTATTTGATGATATGCATCTGGTTATACATTATATAGCAATCCATAATTGCATACCTTAATGCATTGGTAATAATTTGGGGAAGTAAAGCATCTTATTTGCTTTGATAAGCAGGAATTTTAAGTGCAAGGTATTTGAATAGTTATAGGGTTGAAATCATGTCCTTCTTTGCATCCATACAGTAGGTTTTCTTTTCTCCTAGCTATTATGTGATATACCTCAACTGGCGCGTCTGAGATTTTTTTATCAAGGATTTTAATTAATATAGATCGTGCTTTCCAGGCTAAAAAAAGAGAATAAAATTATATCTTTTTCTTTCTTAATTTGGGCTATGTTTATAACAAGAAGAAGTATTAGAAGTCCTTTTGTTCGAAGTCATTAATTCCTTCCACAAGTATTGACTCACAGGTTTATACTTATAATTGAAAGAATTGAAGTTTTATTTCTTTCTAATATTTGATAAACTGTTAGTACCTTATATCCTTTAATCAGTTGCATGCCTGGCCCATAGGAAAATAACGAATTAAAAAAAGGCATATAATCTCCAAATATATGAAGCTCTTCATTTTATAAATCATCTTCCAAATATATGCTTAATTAATTATTCATAATTCTGTCAGCGAAAGGGATGCTCTATGTAATACAACTTTAATTTAATTTATCTAATGTTTCTCTTTAATTAATGTATTTTTTTATTTCTTTTGTTGATGTTGATAATTACTGCATTATTTATGATTACAATTAATTAATTATCAATCTTTTTTATTATGATTATCATTTCTAATAAGTATTTTTTCAGGTAAAAAAACGTGCTTTAATTTACATTGCAATCTATGCTTATATGTGCAATTTTGTTTGAAATCACCAAGGGCAAGATTAACATATTTGTAATTAATCAGAAATATTAAATTAGATTATACGAGATGATTATAAATACTTCTGCATGTGGATGTTGATGAAATCATGATACATTTAGCTTTCGTATTAGTAGAAAAAAGTTCTTAAAAATAATTGTAGTTGATTAACATTTATTTATGCATATTGTTAAATGATATAGGGGAATCGGATAGTATTAATTTGCTTTAATCTGTATAATTAACATTTATTATCAATCTATATACAGGGCTTGGTTATGGTTAAAATTGATTAATTCTTGTATATCACTCTTCAGGATCATTATATACTCAAAAATTAATGATTTTTATAGCTCCAAGTACAGAAGATTTACAATTTTTTCAGTAGGAAGCCTGGCATATGAAAGTTGATCTTCTTCACTGTTTTCTGAAATATAGTTTTGAATGGTGTTTGATTTTGCTACACACATGAATTTGGCATTTAAGTCAGCCAAATCCAGCTCCTCAAGATTAATAATTAACAAAGATAATTAATAATGATTGATTAAAACTAAATCATTTTTCATGTTCTTGTACCCTTTTTTTCATGAGGTTTTGTACCTTATTTATAGGTATACTATCACCTAACATATTCTTTAAAAATGTAGGATATTCTCCTAAGATTTAGGAGTATGAGTTTACTTAAAATTATTCTCTTTATATTTCACTTGGCCAAGAACATTTTTATGCTAATCATCCTCCTGATAACAACTGGCGTCCGCAACATTTTTTCATTAGTCAATTAATCTTTTCATATTTATCAGTAATTTTCTTATGGGTACTTGTGAACAAATGAATATTCTCTGTGTGATTGGTATCCTGTGGTCATGATAGTTCATGCCGGCTCCACACCCTTTAATGTCACACCTTTGATCATGCTTTATATTTATATATAGTGCATATGTGTGAAAATCCTTAATTGAATGTGTTTTTATATTTTTAAAACGCGAACTCGAGGAAATCTACACTTATTTAAAGTAGTGTAATATTTTAAAAAAAAAATTGCATGCTTTTAATATTGACACTACAAGAATATAAGTCTTTAGCGGCAATATTTTTAGCGACGCCAATAATGTCGTCGTTGAAACTATATTTTAGCGGCGATAAAATTAAAGTCGCCGCTAAAAGATATGAAAAAAATAATTTAAAATTTTTTATTTTAGCGACGCCAATATGTCGCCGCTAAAAATTGCTATTAGCAGCGCCGTCCAATTTCGCCGCTAAAAATATTTGCTTCCAATGGCGCCAAGAGTTTGCGCAAAAATTAACAATTTTAGCAACGACAAGTGTTGCCGCTTAAAGTATAAATTTTAGCGGCGCCAATATGTCGCCGCTAAAAATTTCTATTAGCGACGCCGTTCAATTTCGTCGCTAAAAATATTTGCTTCCAATGGCGTCAAGAGTTTGCGCCAAAATTAACAATTTTAGCGGCGACAAGTGTTGCCGCTGAAAGTATAAATTTTAGCGACGCCGCTCAATTTTACCACTAAAAATATTTGCTTCCAATGTCTCCAATGGTTTGCGCCAAAATTAACATTTTTAGCGGCGACGAGTGTTACTGTTGAAAGTATAAATTTTAGCAGCGTCAAAATGTCACCGCTAAAAATTATTATTAGCGGCGACAAGTGTTGCCGCAAAAACCAATTTTTAGCGGTGACATTTTGGTCGTCGCTAAAAGTAATCAAAACGACGTCGTTTTGATGTGTTGGAGGAAGTCATCTAGTTTTGTGAAAACGACGTCGTTTTGATTCTCACTCAAACTACGTCGTTTTGACTGCCACTATATATTTTCTTGTTTGCTTCGTCTGCAACTATCCATCTCTGTTCATTCGTTTATTCATGCCCTGGTTTCATCTCCGTTCTGAGCCCTGGTTTCATTCGTGCACCCTTCATTCTGCAAATCCATCTCTATTCTTGGTAAGGTAATTCTTTATTTTCTGTTATTGATTGTATGTTATTTGGTATGGTTAGACGATTCGTGCACCCTTCATTTTGCAAAACCCCTCCAATCCGATGTCGTTTCATGCAAAATACAAGACCTCATCGAATCAACCCTGCTGATATAATCGGTTTATAAACCGACATGCAAACCGATGCACAAACTAATGCCGATTCTATCCTCTTTCTTCAAGTTGGTTATGTAATCTGACCCATGGAAACCTTTCTTGTTCGGTGCAAAATCTTCAGCCATCCAGGGAATATTCGGCGTGGGTGCCAGTGCCAAAATCGGCACCGATTTCCTCATTTTCCTCAAATCCAACACCTAAACTGATGTCGGTTCTTTGACCTCTTCAAACCAATTTTCTTTCGATTCTCTTTCTATATTTTCTTCTCGTCTTGTTTCCAAAAATTCTTCGTAATTCTTTCGACTTTCCATGACTTGTCCCTACAACATACAAATTTATATTTAGTACAGAATTAATTAAAATTAAATCCAAATAAGCCAAATTAATTATAAATTAATCACATAATATGTCCAATTATATTATAAAAATTTGGTTTAGCAATATCCCGATTATAAATTCATGCAATCTGCGAGCACAACGTCTCCGATTATTCATAGTTTTCTTCTGCAGGTTCTTCGTAGTCTTCATAGTTTTCTTCTAGTGGTTCTTCATAGTCAACGAATTTTTCTGGTTTCTTGTAGCTGTTTTGGGAATGAATTGTATTCATTAATCCACTTCTCTCTCCCACCGGAAACATTAATGATGTATAACTCCAAAACAGTGATTTATTTCCTAAATTTTTTATTTCAACCCACTTCCACTTGAAAACAGTTCTACAATCAGTTTCTATAATTGTTTATCTGGTTTGCTGTTGCAATAGTTGTACGGTTAATATTGAAGGATTCTTTAAAGATGTTAGAGCTATTGTTGGTTGGATATCGAATAACCCCTCTGTTTATATTTGATATTCTAAATTGAGTAAGAATACTGAGAGTTAAAATACAAGGTAGAGCTAAGTTATAGATTTAGTTTAATTGTTTGAATTTTTAATGCACTGTGGTACTTAACCCAAGTCAAATGCTAGTTGTACAATGAATAATTATTACCATTCCAGTTTTATAGGATTTGAATTCGTTTGTGTAAGTACTAAACAAAGACAAGCTACATTTTAGGGAAAGTTGGGTCTTATTTTTGGTCTAAACTTATGAACAGGCTTTGCGCCTTTTGATTGAAAGTTCTTGCTTTTGCTGGCATTCTAGTGTATCTGTGAAAAGTACGATCTGATTTTGAAAATTAGCCCTGGTGTAGGCTGAAATTGTTATTGTATTCTGTTTGCATGATTAGATTATTTATTTTCTATCCAGAAGGAGGGACTCTTTTGTTGCTTATTCCTTTATTTTTTCCTTCTGAAACTTTTGATTTTGTACCGTTATCATTTTTTTAATTGCCTGGCTTACTGTTGCCTTTGGATGTTGCTCTCTGTCAATGCTTGTGAAATAATAAAATTTGAAAGTTAAAGTTGTGAATGTTACTGTTATGGATTGTGGTGACTGCTATGTTCATTGGAACGGCTATTTCCTGGAGTACATAACATCAGTTGTGTGGAATAACCTGTATTACTTTCACTTTTTAACCGGATGCAGTCATAATTTTGGTGCATAACCTCTTTGAATTATGTTACTTGGTTGTCTGTTTGATTTTTGGTTGCAATATACTGTCTGATGTGTTTGCTGGATTCAGCTCTTGATTAGTTGGACTTGTTTGCTCCCAAGTTAAGACTACGCAGAATTTGATTTACAGATTGAACTCTTAAGGTGTTTATAAGAACATCTGTCGGATTTGGACAATTGAAGTTAGAGATGTAACCTTTTAAGAAAGGGTATGGCTTTGGCACATTAAGCTGTATTGCCTGTTTTGGTCAGCTCTCCAACTTTTCAATAACCAGCGAACTCATAAATTTGTAATGCTCTGCAATTATTGAGTGATGGGTTTTATTTGGAAAAGAATGTATAAAGTTTTAGGAATTGTAAAAAAACAATTTGGGAAATGCAATAGAAGAGTTGGGGGAGAAACAGGATGCATTCTAGCATAGTAGCACGACACTAAAGAATTTTGGGTCGGTAGGCATGGCTTTTAATTAAGTTGTCGGCCTTTACTTTCTTCGTGTGGGACACCTTCTAAGAGAGCTATTAAATGGGTTGGGTTGATAGTTCACTTGTTTAACCCATTAGTTAAAATTAAAAAAAAATTAATCTATTTAATCATGGATTAATTTAATCTAATTCATTTAACTTGCGAGTTAAATAAGTTAATTCGTTTAATTCGTAGATCAGTTCGTTTAATTAAAAAAATTAAATCTAATTTTTTTTAGTCTTTATATTTATATGATAATTAATTATATTTGAATATTAATAATGATATTAGATTTATTATTTATTAATATTGAGTAACGTTAGATTTATTGATATTAAGATTTAAGATCATGTATTTGAACTTATAATTGATGATAAAATTTTTATTTGATAAAATTTTTATATGTAAATTATAATATAAATAGTTTATGTTGTATTTAGATTATAGATTTATTATTTTTATTAATATATTATATTTGGTAATAGTGA
>JAVXUL010120012.1:0-16975 GCA_035590515.1 Trichilia minutiflora | reverse complement strand
GATGAAGAAGCACAACGGATACATAGTGTATTTTATGCTTTGACTATAAGTAGTTTGATGTACACAATGCTATATATGCAACCTGATATAGCATATACTATAAGTGTTACAGGAAGATATCAGCTCAATTCTGGTGAGAAACATTAGTCAGTCATTAAAATACTCTTTAAGTACTTACGAAGGACTAAGGATTTGCTTCTGACTTATAGATCTCAAGAGTTGGGTATATAGGGATAGTCAGACCTCGATGATAGAAAGTCTACTTCTGATTTTCTTTTTGTATGTAATGGAGGTGTTGTTAGTTGAAAAAGTCCAAAAAGACGATGACAGCAGATTCTACTGTTAAGGCTGAATATATTATCGCTTCAGAAGTAGTAAAAGAGTCTGTTTGGATGCGAAAGTTTGTATCTGAACTTCGTGTCATTTTTAATATGAGTTATTCGATAACTCTATTCTATGACAATACTGGGCTATTGCATAGGCAAAGAAACCGAGGACACACTAAAAGTCTAAACATATTCAGTGTAAATATCATATTTTGAGAGAGTTCATAGGAGCTGAAGAGATATTGATATAGAAGACTGCTTCAATGACAATGTATTTGACCCACTAACTAAGGCAATGACATAGAAGCAGCTGAACCATCATCTTGAGAAGATGGGTATTCGATACAACGGTGAATGACTTTAGCGTAAGTGGGAGCTTGTTAGTGTATGCCCTAAAAACTATTCGTATTGTCGGTTTCAAAGCTATTAATCTTGTATAACATTTTATAAATTAATGAAAGACGTAGTTCTTTATTTACATACGTTTGCTGCTTCCTTTATTTTTTATACAAATGAATGAAGAATGTATGTAAATTATCTAGATAATTTTATTTAATTGTTAAATTAATTATCATAACATTCCCTACGTACGTGGTGTTGATTGGACGACTATATCATATAGTAGGCTTACTAGTTGCAGCCAATGATATTATATAATAATATATGTAGGCTGACAATAGGAGTAATATCACAAGGGCATTAGTGTGGACTCATAGTTGATTAACTTTTTATCGAACAAGACCAAATATAGATAAATCACATGGTATGCATGTAGTCAATGATTTGTCGATAGATTGTAATAGTGTACAACATAATCCTTTGACTTGAAATGTCTGGAATCAAACTCTATATGGATGGGTAATTTCATATGGTGTATAAGTGAAGCGCTAATCACGCCTTGTACAAGAAGCCGGTTTGGGTATGCTTTGTTTATATAGGTGTTTGCTTGACAGTCAAGATGGGATCCATTGGCTCAATATATTGGAATGAAAATTCTCGTTGTCTCTGTCTGAGTCGAGTTTCAAATTGAATATTGGTATGATGTCTTGATTATAAGTCGATAACCATCACATAATATTAACATATGATTAACGACTTGAAGTAGTATTGAGATTAGGATTTTGACAGTATGAACCCCTTTCTCGATCAGGATACAACGATAGAAAGATATCACTCACACGTTACGTGCAATCAAGAAAAGGTTTGATAAAGATACTTCTTTATCGTGACTTAGGGACTATGGCACATTGCTAGATACTAACCATAGTCGATGGGTACTTGAAATGTTCGGAGTCAAAATGTTTGGCATATATTCATGATTGAGTCACGGTGAACCTTCATGGTCCACCAAGATCCTCTAACACTTCCACATATGCAATAGAGAGGTAAATATTATCAGGAGAGGGTTAGCACCCTCATAATAATATAGAAAAGGCTAGAACCGATACGTATAATTGTTATATGTATTTAATAATTAAAGTGTTAAAGATATGATATATTGATATTATAATATAATTTAATATAAATTACTTGCCAAAATTGATAATAATGATTATCAAATATGTTAAAATATAATTTTAAGACAAAATGATGAAAACTAAATTAAATAGTTTAATTTAGTGTAAAATAACT
Organism: Trichilia minutiflora; assembly: GCA_035590515.1. Taxonomy (NCBI): domain Eukaryota; kingdom Viridiplantae; phylum Streptophyta; class Magnoliopsida; order Sapindales; family Meliaceae; genus Trichilia; species Trichilia minutiflora. The sequence goes on along the minus strand of JAVXUL010120012.1, from coordinate 15,017 downwards.
ATTTTACCCCTATATGATACATGTGTGTAATTTATTGTAAATTATATATTTAAATTTGATAATTTTGATTATCAAACATATTAAAATATTATTTTAATATAAAATGATAAAATATAAATTAAATTATTTAATTTAAATAAAAAGTACCATTTTATCCTTATGTGTAAAAGTAACTAAGGGTATTATGGTAATTACTCAAAATTTATAGATTTTATTTAATCTATTATATTAATTAATTAATTTGATCATTATATCATTTATTTAAGTGTTAAATAAGTGAATAAAAATTAGTTTTATTAATGGCCACAAATATTACATATGTCATTATATAATTGGATTATATTTTGATTTTTATGTTTTATTTTCGTTGGTCCACTTTGCATGATTGCACACACATATGATGAGTTTGATGTATCACATCATTTTTATTTATTTATTATATTTATTAGATAAATATCAATTAAAATAAATATTTTTATTTTTGAATTATTTTGACAAGGAAAATTAGATTTTTTATTTTTCTCCCACTAGAATTTTGGCCAAGAGGAAGAGGAGGGTGAAAAGTGAAGCCAGTTCAACGTTTTGATCTTGTTCTTCATCAAATTAAAATCCTTATAACAAGAGCAACAAACGCCTTAAGGTATTGTCACTTAATTTTCTTTGTTTTTCATGGGTTTAGCCTAGGATTTTTATGCCAAAAACTTACATTTCAAGCATAATTTAGACTATAAAATCTTCAAGTGGTATCAGAGCATGTTAGGTTAATGATTTGGTTGCTTATATGCTTGTAGTTTTGGTGTATGCACAAAATGGATGCCATTTGGGGCACCTTTGTGTCATCTTGGTTTCCATTGTGTGAAATGGTTTTCGACCACTTCCATGATATTTCTAAGATATTTTATATGATAATTACGTATTTGGAATGATGGTTAAGTTGGCAAAAATAGAAAAATTGGGTTTGGAACTCAATTAGGTGCAATGGATGCACATTGGTGCATTTGACTTGGTGAAGTGTTTTTGTGTACCAAATGGGGTTGTAGATGTGTTTGGGAATTTTTAACAAATATTTGGATGTTTTATAAAGTGTTTTGTGGCTTGGTTTTGGTTTGAAAATATTTGAAAATATAGAAAATTTTTTTGGCAAAATCGGGTGCAAAGGGGTCAAGCCCCTGCTTTTTTTGCTACAAGCACGTGCAGCACACACGTGCGTCGGCCCGCTAGCAAACTGGTGCATGGCGCCCTCCCCTGCAAGCATGTGTGTTGCACGCCGCCCACACCGCCCACCCACTTATTGCACCGCGCACGCCACTATCCTATCTTCTGCCATAAAATGATTTTTGAAATTTTTTCGTGTTTTCGGACTGCCGACACGACTCGACTCGTGTTTTGGGTGATATTGATAACTTCTTAACGTGTTTTTATAAAACCGCTACATCGGCTTCATCCAAAATTTTTTTTAGTAATATTTAAATACATAATTATTTTATATTTTATATTATTAATGTAATAGTGTTTAATGGATGTTTGCCAACTTGTTTGTGCTTTGTAATTATATATATCAATATTTAAATGTTAAATATATGTATATATAATATTTATTGGATAAATAAATTAAATATTGATTATTTTATTTATATGATACATGAATAATCATGTTTATTATGTTTGTGTATAAACATAAATATATATATATATATATATATATATTTAAATGTTGAATATATTTATATATGTTATTTATTTGTTAAATAAATTAAATGAAGATATTTAATATTAAATATTTTATTTATATGATAAATAAATAAATATTGATTATTTAATTTATATGATAAATACATAACCAAGTTTTGCTTGTTTTGCAATATTGATTGCATAGAAAATAAATTAATATATATTTAAAATATTTAAATGCATATAACCAAGCTTGTATGTTTTGTTGATGTGTTTAATTATGATTAAATGCATGAAAATATATATTGAATATATATATGTCTATCTTATTTACATTTGACTTGATTATGTATATATATTTGTCGTATATGTATATGTTAGTTGCATATTTTCTTAAATATACATATGATACATGTATATGTTGATTTATGCATATTAAATAGTGTAGAAATGTAAATAGATAGAAACAAAACATTAGGCTTAGGTTCACAAATTAGATTTGGTGAACAAAATTAGTAACTGGTACTAATACTCAAATTGGTGTGACACGTTAATCATGTTAACACAAGGGTTAACCAGTTTAGTAAACGGTTGGCTCAGTTTGATTAGTTAGCATTATTTACCCAATTCAATTTCTAAACAAGCCAAATATGATTTCTAGTTTAACTAGTGATTACAAACAATACACAAACAAATAATTTTTGTGTGACAAGGATTATTATTATTAAAACAACAAAACCAAAATACAAAATACCACAAAACTTGTAAGACAAGATTTTGAAAACACAAGCATATATGAAAAAACTAGTTTTTCAAATGAGAAATATGATTTCTCGATTAAAATATGTAATGGTTACATGTATATTAACAATTAATGAATTGTTAATAAATTCATACTGTTGTAAGTTAAAATTGTTTTGGGAAAATATAGGGCTAACACATGGAGTCCTTGTTAGCAAGATGCGTGGCGTCCACTGTCCCAGGCGCCCTTCGTCCTAGGAATTCCATTGTCCCAGGTAACCCTCACTCCAGGTAGTCTATTGCTTTAGAAGTTTCACCGTCCACCGCCGCAGACTCTGTTTTCAAGTTTCCCTCTTTTAGTCATTAAAGATGCATCCCAGCCTCCAAACGTTAGGCTAATGGAGCTCTTAGGTTATCCTTGCCCCAGGTACTAGGGACCGACCCTCAAGTACTAGTCACGTTCACGGGCAGGATTTTTTTCTGTATTCAGTTCTCCAACAACACCTTACCTGGGAACTACCAGACACGTGCCCCCACTATTTAAAAATAGGAATGAGCGTTGACAGCAGGCCTACTATCAAAATAGTTGCCCTATTATAAAGATATCCGTTCCATCCTGTGATTATTTGCAGATGATATGACGGTGTCAGGCTTGCAACCTTCAGATGTGTCAACAGGGATATTTATGAAAAACGACTGTACTCTGTCCCATGATAGACGTCCCATCATTTTCATTCTCTGATGTCTAGTCATTATCATGGGAGCACTATATATAGACAGCATGTTCCAACGGGGAAAGGGCGGGACATTTGATTGAGAGATTTGACAAACTTTATATTTCTAGAGCTAAGCACTTTCCTCTCCGGCAACACATTTTCCAATGATTTCTACCCTTAGCTTCAGCAAAATCCAGCTCTTATCTCTTTCTTTATTTCTTTCTTGTTCATCACAACCATCATTACCTTCCTTCATTCTTTTCTGACTTAGGCATCAGAGTTTTCTTGATGTCACTTCGAAGGTGTTATTATTTTGTAGGCTTAGGAGGTGAAGCTTCGTCAGAAACAACTAAGTATCCAACCATTCTTCGGTGGAAAACTTATCGTCCGATCATAACCACATCGCCTTCACACCTCGTCAACTGAGTCATTCCAAGTTGATTGTGAAGAGGGTCCACGGATAATTCTTGCACCAACAGCTGGCGTCGTTTGTGGGAATCAAACAAAAAGCCATAGAAGCACCATTTGGTAAAGGAAGGAAGAAGAAAAGTATTTTCTTAAAGTTTTGTTAACTTAGAAAACTTGAAGATGGCAGAAAGAAGACAAGGAGATAAAGGTTCCAGCTTCAATAAAAGCACTGTTTGTGGAGGAGGGAGAACCCCCCTGACACGAGAGCTTCAACCAACTGACGACTCTCTTTGAAAATGAATTAAAGGGGCAATGACCATTAGTTGGAATCTAGGTACTTTGTTGTCAATACGCCAAGGGGTAGGGGAGACCTTGAAGAGCTTTGTGCGAAGATATCATGAAATGGTAATGGAGTTAGGGGCCAATCATCATCCTCTAGCTTTAGAAGAGCTAAAGAAAGGCCTGCGATTGGGAAGGGCTTGGTATGCTGTTCATCGATATACCGTCGATACATACGAAGCAGCTAGGATATAACTGTTTGATGAGATGGAGATTGAAGGAGAGATACTCCTAAGGTTGAAGGAAGAGACCCGAGTAGCCCCGGCTAGGAGAGAGCACCCTCAGGATATATGACAAAGGCGAAAGCGAAAGGGAACTCGCTATAAGAATCCCAAGCATGACAGAAGGGATGCAAGCAGGGGAGATCGGGGTTAGAAAAAGTTTTTATCCCAACTCCCCAGAGATGATAGACCATCAAAACAACCTTCGATAAGAAGCCCTCTAGGAGGGTAAAGCAGTTGGCCACCCAGGGATACACTCCCTTGAGAGCTCCTTTATCAGAAATATATGAGTACACGAAGAGCCAGGGGCTCTTAGCATCGCATCCCCAAACTATGAAAGCGAAGGTGCCTAAAAAGAGCAAAGGCCTATTCTATGAATTCCACAAAGAAGGTAGTCACACCACTGATCAATGCAAGGACCTGCGGAATCAAATTAAGGCACTGATCAAAAATAGTTATCTCACGAATTACACTGACTCTCAACACATCCTCCTAGGATTCGGACAGCATCAAAGGGATGAAGACTACCTAGAGTATGACCTAGGCGTCATGGTAATCTCAGGGGGTCTTACCCTGACAAGATTATCAAACAACTCCCGTAAGAATTATGCATGCTACTCACTATCAAGTCACTCCACAGATGTTCATGTGATGAATGTGCGAGTAGACAAAAGGCTAAGGATCGTCACCATCCCCATTATGTTCACTGGTGAAGATGAAGTAGGAGTCCATTATCTTCACGACGATGCCTTAGTATTGGCAATGAGGATTGCTTCCAAACAGATTAGAAGGATTCTGATCGATATAGACAGTTCAGTCGACATAATCTTTAAAGATACGTTGAATACTCTAGGCATTGAAGATTTAGAATTAGCCCCATTCAATTCTACTTTGTATAAATTCAGGGATTCCTGTATCATCCCTCGGGGTTAATTCAATTGCCAGTAACAATAGGGGAAAGGCCTTATCAAAAGACCGTCATGGCATACTTTCAGGTGATCGACTTGAAGATCCCATACTCTGCCATCCTGGAAAGACCCTTCTTCAGAAACACTAAAACGGTGGAGAGCATCCATTACTTAAAGTTGAGGTTTAGAGCTAGCGAAGGAATTGGTATTGTAAGGGGTAATCAAAGGGAAGCAAGGTCGTGTTTCGCCAATTCCACAAGACAAGTTTACTGTATCTGCAAAAGACCCGTGGAAGCTCAACTTGACCAGACTAGAGATCAAGCCCCCAGACCCGACAAAGGAACGGGGTTGGGAGGACACGCTGCGACTTCTACCAGTAGTTAGGCCATGAAAAATGAGGAGTTATTAGTTTCAAGATTAGAATTAGAAGAAACCCTGGCTAATATAGTGCTAGATGAACAGTATCATGAGCAGATCGTCAGAATCGGTACCCAACCAAACCCCAAACAGAGGGAAAATATGATAGAGACCCTGAGGCAGAATGCAGATGTGTTCGCCTGGAGTCACGCGGACTTGCCAGATATTGACAAGAAGGTTATAACCCATCAGCTAGCAGTTAGCTCTTTGTACAAGTCGGTCTGACAAAAGAAGAGGATCTTCAACACTGAAAGACAAAAATCCATCAGGGAAGAAGTAGATAAACTGCTCAAGGCGATTTTATTAGGGAAGCCAGATACCCAAATTGGTTGGCAAATGTTATCCTGGTCAAGAAAGCCAATAAAAACTGGAGGATGTGTGTTGACTTTACTGATCTAAATAAGACATGCCCAAAAGATAGTTTTTTCCTGCCTCGAATTGATCATCCGATTAACTCCATGGCAGGACACGAACTGTTGAGCTTCATGGATGCTTTCTCAAGGTATAACTAAATACCACTGCATCTTTCGGATCAAGAAAAGACAACCTTTATCATTGATCAAGGATTGTACTGCTACAAGATCATACATTTCGATTTGAAAAATGCCGAAGCAACCTTTCAAAGATTGATGAATAAAATCTTCAAGCCACTGATAGGACAATCCATGGAAGTTTACATGGATGATATGATTTTGAAGTCTACTAAAGCTGCAGACTACCCCTTTCACCTGGAGAAAACTTTCTCGCTTCTTAGGGAGTATTAATTGAGGCTAAACCCTGAGAAGTATACCTTTGGGGTCAGGTTAGGAAAATTTCTAGGCTTCATGGTCAATGAAAGAGGTATTGAAGCCAACCCCCGAAAGATACAAGCCATCATGGACTTAAGAAATCCCAGAACGCTGAAGGAGCTGCAGAGTTTGATGGGAAGGTTGGTAGCCTTAAGCCGTTTCATTTCTCAGTTCATTGACAAGTGTTATCCTTTTTTTAGGGTCGTAAAGAAGGGAAAGAGAATGACATGGGATGAGGAATGCAAAAAATCATTCAAATAGATCAAGGATTATTTGGCTTCCACCCCACAGTTAGTCAATCCTTCGTCAAAGGAAACGCTTTATCTTTACCTTACTGTCAATGATATACGATCAGCTTGGTTATAGTGAAGGAAGATTTCTAAAGAATTCAAAGGCTTATATACTACACTAATCAAGTCTTGATAGATGCTGAGAAGCAGTACTCGATGCCAGAAAAGATATCTCTGGCACTTGTTATAGCAGTCAAGAAATTTTGGCCCTACTTTCAGGCCTATCCTATAATAGTACTAACCTATCAGCCGCTTTGATAAATTTTTCATCGACCTAATTTGTCAGGCAGGCTGGTTAAGTGGACAGTGGAGATTAGTGAGTTTGATATTGAATTTCAACCTCGCAAGGCTATCAAAGGGCAAGCCCTCGTGGACTTCGTAGCTGAGCAAACTGGGGCTGAGACACTGGCCATCTCACAACCCACCAATCAATCAGAAGAGATGGATGTAGATCACCCTGAACCAAAGAAGTCCCTTACCTGGCATCTATGGATCGATAGGTCAACCAGCCAAAGTGATAGAGGAACAAGCATCATATTGATCCGTCCAGAGAAAGAGGAGGTTAGGTATGCTTTAAGATTTCTTTTTTTTTTTATAACTAACAATAAGGCAGATTATGAAGCTTTACTAATAGGATTAAGAACAGCATAAGAAATTGGGGTTTGCACACTCACCACCAATAATGATTCACAACTCCTGTTGAATCACTTGAATGGAACGTATCAAGCTTGAAAGAAAAGCATGAAGGCTTATCTTTTGAAGGCACGATGCTTAATTAACAAGTTTGAGAAAGTAAAAATATAAAAAATTCCCCGATCTGAGAACCTCCTGGCTGATGCTTTGTCAAAACTCGTCTCATACCTTGCAGAGAGCATTCTTAGGGTAATTCCCGTAGAAATCCTGAGACGAAAGAGAACCTCTGCACTTGAGAACGATATGGTCATATTTACCCAGGAAGAATCAGCTGTCTGGATGGGCCCGATCCTGAAGTACATAGACCAAGGCACCCTGCCATTCGACAAAAATGAAGCTCCCAGGGTGCGACGAAAAGCTGTCAGGTTTACTATAATAGAAGGTACCTTGTACAAAAGGGGAGTCAGTACCCCTTACTTAAGGTGCCTGGGTCCACAAGAAGCAGAGAGAGTGCTAGACAAAATGTACCAGGGAACTTGCGAAAATCACAGTGATAGTCGAAGCCTGGTGCACCGAGTGCTCAGACAAGGATATTACTGACCAACCATGAGTAAGGATGCCCATGAACTCGTACAGTGGTATCACGTTTGTCAGGTACATGCTGACATTCCTTGATAACTCCCAGAAAATCTGACCACCCTATTGAGTCCTTAACCGTTTGCATAATGGGGGTTGGACCTAATAGGACCCTTTCCAACTACTAGAGCTAAAGCAAAGTACGCTATTGTCGCCATCAACTACTTTACCAAGCGGGCAGAAGCGGAACCATTGTCCAAAATTACTGAGATGAACACCATCGCTTTCATCCGAAAGAATATCCTCTATCGACATGGTATTCCCAGCATCTTAATTGCAGACAATGGGAAGCAATTTGATAATAGAGGATTGGAGGAATTCTACCACAACTAGAATATTGACCTGAGGCTTGCATCCTCGGCTCACCCAAAGACTAATGATCAAGTTAAGACAGTTAATAAGACCATCAAAAAGATGCTCAAAAAGAAGCTGGGTGAAATAAAGAGAGTCTCAGAAGTTCTATGAACTCTCAGAAGTTCTATGGGCTTACAGAACCACGATGACGGTGGCCATGGGGAGATCCCGTACTTCTTAGCTTACGAATTCAAAATTTCAGTTGAAATGGATATTCTGTCTTTTTACACTTCCCACTTCAATGAAGAAGGAAATCGGCAAGTCATATGTCTTGGACTTGACTTGCGAGAAAAGACCAAAGATTGCACCTTAATCAGGACAGCTGCTCACCAATAGAAAGTGTCTCGATCCTATAATCAAAAAGGCCAACCCCGCTCTTTCAAAGAAGGTGATCTTGTCCTTAGGAGGATCACTTTAATACCCGAATAGTATTAAAAAGATCCCTGGACGTTAACTAAAAAGGACCATATCAAATAGTCAGAGCAGTCAGGCCAGGAACGTACCAGCTGGCCCGACCTGATGACAATATCCTGAGTAAATCTTGACACGTAGAGATGATAAAGAAATATTACCCTTGAGGGAACACCTCCTCAGGTTGGCCAATTTGTAAGCTCGTAATATTTCTTGTACCATTCTTTCCTATGAATAAAGAATAAAATGTTCGAGACTTCTTTTAGCATCTCCCAGAATTTTTTGTGCATTAATATTTATCTTAGTGTTAAGGTTGGCCATGAGCCTTAAAATCCCTTAACGCTTAATCATTTTTAAATCCTAATCGTCCCAGATACCGTAAGCCCTTAAGCTCGGATCAGGCATCATATGCGTCTAAGACTTAGTTCGTGTTAAAGCGTGATAAACCATGATCGGATCAGGTTCTTTTAAGGTTAAGGTTGATCATGAGCCCTAAAATCCCTTAATACTTAGTTATTTTTAAATCCTGTCCATCCCAGGTACCGTAAGCGCTTAAGCCGAGATCAGACATCTCTTGCGTCTAAGACCTGGTTGATATTAAGGTATGATAAACCCTGATCGGGCCAGGTACTCTAAGGTTAAGGTTGGCTGTAAGCTCTAAAATCCCTTAACACTTAGTTATTGTTAAAATTTTATCCTTCCCAGGTACCATAAGCTTTTAAACCCGGATCAGGCATCCCTTGTGTCTAAGACCTGATTCATGTTAAGCTGTGATAAACCCTGGCCAGGCTAGGCCAAGTTCTCTAAGGTTAACGTTGGATGTAAGCTCTAAAATTCCTTAATACTTAGTTATTTTTAAAATCCTGTCCGTCCCAATACTGTAAGCCCTTAAACCCGGATCAGGCATCTCTTGTATCTAAGACCTGATTTTTGTTAAGACGTGGTAAACCCTGGCCGGGTCAGGTCCTCTAAGGTTAAGGTTGGCTATAAGCTCTAAAATCCCTTAACACTTAGTTATTTTTAAAATCCTGTCCGTCCCAGGTGTCGTAAACTCTTAAACCCGGATCAGACATCCTTTGCTTCTAAGACATTGTTCGTGTTAAGGAGTGATAAACCCTAGTCGGGTCAGGTCCTCTAAGGTTAAGGTTAGATGTAAGCTTTAAAATCCCTTAACACTTAGTTATTATTAAAATCTTGTCCGTCCCAGGTGTGACAAACCCTTAAATCCAGATCAGGTATTCTATACGTCTAAGACCTGATTTGAGTTAAGGCGTGGTAAACCCTGGTCGGGCTAGGTCCTCCTAAAGTTAGGGGTGGCCATGAAGCTTAAAATCCCTTAACACTTAGTCATTTTCAGAAACCCTATTCGTCCCACGTACCATAAGTCCTTGGCTGCATCAAGTATCCTTGATGATTAAGACCTGGTGGAGTGAGGCGTGATAAATCCTAATCGAATTTGGTCCCAAGACTTGAAGACCTGTGAAGACCCCTGATCCTAGTCAGTTTATTCCCTAATCTTGGGGTGAAGTCAAGTATGAAGCTCACACCCAGGTGGACTCCCGACCCCGATGAGTTTATAGCCATTCTCGTAATATGGTTAGTGATTACATTCAGCTAATTTATTTTCAAGTTAAAAGTCGAAATCTTTACTTAGAACATAAATTAGTTGGGAGAGGGAAAAGATTTGCAAAGAAACAGAATGAGGAAAAGGTTCATCTTTTTGCTCAAGAGAAAGAGTACATGTGTTCTATATATGATTGTATACATAAACAAAAGAATTACAATGGGGTTAAGCTTTACAAAGTTTGCAGATAATTTTCTAAGTCCTAATAAATATACTGGAGAGTCCCTCTTTGTCATTCAGAAAGCTTCACCACCTGGTCTTCGACTCGAGGTGTGGTAGGGATGTCTCTATCTATTTGGTCTTAGGCAGGGGTAGAGGCATTTTCTTTTATTTTTTCTTGGGAAGGAGGTGCCTCTCTTACTTCATCAACTGCACTTGAGGAGATCGCGGCTCAGTACCCCCAGTGGCTGCTTTTGAAAGGCCTTCCGTTGTAAAGGTAGGGCGATCTTCATTCGTTGTCCCTCCTTCATCAGCAGCCATGATCATTTTCTGTGTCGGAGTCTTAAGGAGCTCTTTCGCAGTCGGTGTCCTAGATGTCCCGGGGATATCGTGGCTTAGTTGGTCAGGTCTAGGTACTCTTGGAGGAACAGGCAACTAGTCAAATCTATGCCCTCATCAACTCCTTGGTCATACCGAGCCTCGAGTTGAGTAGGTACCACCCATAAGTTCTGAGACTGCTGGTCAAGACAATGCTGCAGAGTCTTGTTCTCCTCTTCCAGGGACCTGTACTCTTCCCAAAGAGCATTGATCCTTTCTTTGGACTCCATATAATCTGAGAGGAGTTTGGAATGCTGCTCTTTCAGTCAGTCATCTTCATCCTTCAAGGCCGGGTATGCCCAGTATAGGTCGTTTAACTTGTTGTACTAACCCTGGGCTTGTCGTCTGTCCCTCTTAGTATTTTCCCTTTTCGCTTTCAGTGCTTGGACCTGGGCCTCAATCATTGATAGTCTCTCTCTGGCGGCTTTTCCTCCTCAGCCCATTGGGATTTCTTCCCCTCCAAGCCAAAAATCCTGACTAACAACTCCTCCTTTTCTTTGGTCGCACTCTCTTTGGTGGTCGAGATCGCCTCCTGGGCCTTTTCTCTAACTTTTTTACTGCATCAAAGGCCCTTCATCGAATAGTTATGGGATTCTTGAAGTCTTCTATAAATATATCCAAAATAAAGGCACTCTGCACCAGCAAGACGGAAGACTAGTTAGTCATCTATTCAAGTATTCGTTAAACATTAACTGATTTTAGAGTAAAGATAACGTACCCGATGAGTATGAAAGCTCTGGTAATCAAGCACTTCATTAGGAGATAAGTTGCCCATCTTCTGCTTTTTCCAGAGGAAACTGCCTCATGGGCAGAATTTATTAACAAGAGGAGATGCCCGAAAGCCTCCCTCTTTTCTTACGGGAGGTCTTCCACCATGACAGCATCAAGATCCCCCATCGTCTCTGTATCCCAGGAAAATGGGTCTTTGATCTCAAAGAGAGGAGAGTCCTCTTACCCCTGCCTCAAGTCTTTATTAGCCCCTGGTCCAAGGATTTTCTCTCCCCTAATGGTTGCCTTAAGGTCGACCTATTGACTCCTGGTCTGGTCCACTACCACCCATATATTTAGTCCTGAGATCTGGGTGGTTGTGGCACCCTCTACACGGATCGGGACATTCTTGGGTTGCTAGTTGACTAGGCGAGGTGGGACATCAGTTTTCTTTTTCTTCCTCGCCTCTTCCCAACTGTCATCTAAAGGCTTTTTCCCCTTGTCCTTAGCCTGAGACGAGTCGACCTGTTGGGAACACTTTTTTGGTTGCACCTTTGGCTCGTTAAAGGATATGCCTTTCTCTTTGGGGTGCTCATTTTTCTGGCTCCCCTTTTTCTTTGTTTTCTTTTTATCCCCCTTGGCTGGCCTTTTTCCTTTATCACCAGGGGCCCAAGTCTGGGGTGCGGATGGCTTCTTAGCTCTTGAACCCCCTTTCGAGAGCAGTCCCCTCAAGACATCCGCTGCTCTTTGCTTCCTATCTGCTAGAGTTCCCCCGTTGCTTTGGATACTAATCCAAACCTCACCTAGGAGTCCGGGCTTAGAAGATACCAGACGTGTATCGGGGGTAGGAATTCTACTTTACTGGCCACGCTAGCCAAAATCTCTGACTGCTCCCTTCCAATATCTGCATAAGAAAAGGTCAGTGAAAAGAGTTTGAAGATGAAAATTGTTTATTTTAAGTATAACTTGTTATACCTGACTCCTAAAAAGAATTAGGGATGGCGCCCTGGGGGGACTCGACCTAATCTCTGTTGATCACGAATCAGCGATCCTTCCAGTCTTTATTACAGGAAGAACTCCCTTTGATCTTTAATAGGTACCCCAGGCGAATTTATAGGTAGTACCACCCCGGATATTGGTTGGTATTTTTCTTGAGGGTATAGAAGTACAATACCTTATTTGGGGTAGGGGTAGAAGCTCTGGCATCAGCTTTTAGCACGAATAAGCCCCCTAGAACCCTCCAGCTATTCAGGGTTGGTAGGGAGGGATCCCGAAGGCCTTGAACATCTTGGTAAAATATCTTTGAAGGGGAAACCTTACCCCTAGCAGTAGGTACTCCTCATTGAAAGCCACTTCTCATAGCCCTAGGGCACTTGCGATCTCTTCAGCCCGAGGCACTCTGAGCCTTACTCTCCTAGGAACATCGAAGAGCTGGCGGTAGGTCTACAGGTCTGCCTCAGTAATAGTTGAGGGGAACCAATCCAACTTATTTTGCCTCCTTGCCCGAGCTTGCTCGGAGGCAGTTTCACTGTCGTCCCCTCTCTCCTGAGTAGAAGTGGCTCTGCTGGAGGACTCGACTCCTGAGTGAGCAGCGTCTCTCAAATCTTCCCTGGCCATTCGTTTGCCTGACCAGAAGAATCACGGATCATAGTCAAAATCAAAAACAAAAAACAACACATGACCCAATAGCAAAATGGATCAAGGAAAGTCATACCTTTAATTTCAACAAAAAACTGAATGTGAACTTTGAGGAAAATACCCATGATGAATAGATGAACAGCCCGCAAGCACCTGCAAAAGTACCAGAACAAATAGAAAAGTTAGAAAAGCACTAAGAAGTAAAAGCAGACGAGAAATGCAGAGAAAGGGAGAGATGGCACCAGAGTTAGAAACAGCAGTGAGAGGGCCAAAATGTGAAAATGACGGGTGAAAGAAGGGGGTATTTATAGTGAAAGAGGGCTGATCTTCACTATTGATCTAAATGATCAGGGGAGAGCCACGTGTCCAAACCCCATAAGTGCTTGCACGGCTCGAAGAACAGTCATATCTCCAACCACCAGGGTTTTGACACGTGGCTCACCCTCAGCCAAGCATTTAAATCTTTCTGAAATACGAGGAGCCACTAGCTCAGTGATAGCTATTGATAGACGTGTGACGTGACTTTTGATAGACTAAGTTAATGAGGACGCAAGGGAAAGCCCAGGGGATGACACATCATCAAAGGGATAATGGCTTTGTTAAAAAAGGATCCCCGTGACCAAATAGCATCCATAACACACCCCACCACCTCAGTTGTTGACTACCTCATAGGTAACCCCTGATCACCTGAGCTGACCAATCTCCCCGAGATAAATCATCTCAGCCATGATTTTTTGGTGCGAGCTCTACGAGTCTCACACCAAAAACTAGGAGACTGGATGTTTTAGAAAAAAATATAGGACTAACACGTGGAGTCCTTGTTAGCAGGATACGTGACATCCACTGTCCTAGATGCCCTTCGCCCCAGGAATTCTATCGTCCTAGGTAGCCCTCACCCCAGGTAGTCTATCACCTCAGGAGTTTCACTGTCCTAGGTCCTAGACTCTGTTTCCAGGTATCCCCCCTTTCAGTCATTAAAAATGCGTCCTAATCTCCAGGCGTCAGGCTAATGAAGGTCTCAGGCTATCCTAACCCAGGTACTAGGGACTGACCCTCAGGTACCAGTCATGATCACGGGTAGGATTTTCTTTTGTATTCAGTTCCCCAACAACACCTTACCTGAGAACTATCAGAGACGTGCCCCTACTATTTAAAAATAGGAATGAGCGCTGATAGCAGGCCTACTATCAAAGTAGTTACCCCACCATAAAGACATCCGTTCTATCCTCTGATCATTTGCAGATGATGTGACAGTGTCAGGCCTGCAACCTTCAGATATGTCAACAGGGATATTTATGAAAAGCGACTACACTCTGTCCCATGATAGACGTTCCATCATTCCCATTCTCTGATGTCTAGTCATTATCATAGGGGCACTATATATAGACAACATGTTCCAACGGAGAGGGGGTGGGACATTCGATTGAGAGATTTGACAAACTTTATATTTCTGGAGCTAAGCACTTTGCTCTCTAGCAACACACTTTCCAATGATTTCTACCCTTAGCTTTAACAAAATCCAGCTCTTATCTCTTTCTTTATTTCTTTCTTGTTCATCACAACCAGCATTATCTTCCTTCATTCTTTTCTGACTTAAGCATCGGAGTTTTTTCATTGTGAACCCCACCCAACGTCACTCTGAAGGTGTTATTATTTTGCAGGCTTAAGAAGTGAAACTTCTCTAAAAACAGCTAAGTATCCAGCCATTCTTCCATGAAAAACTTGTCGTCCGGTCATAGCCACATCGCCCTCACATCTCATCAACTGAGTCATTTCGAGTTGGCTGTGAGAAGGGTTCATGGATAATTCTCGCATTAACAAAAATATTTATTTATATGATGAATAAATAATTTTGAAAATATTTTTTATAAAAGGCTTTTAAAAGAATTTTAAATTGATTAAGTTTTATTAAAATTATTTTAATCATAAAATTATTTTATAAAAAATAATATTTATTCAAAAGGTGAATGAATATTA
>JAVXUL010120002.1:0-32884 GCA_035590515.1 Trichilia minutiflora | reverse complement strand
TAAGAAAAGATATTTCCTAAATAATACTGCTTCCTAAATATGGTAGCTTCCGGTAGCTTCCTAAACAAGTTCCAACAGTTTTAAAATTAACTGATAGGGTTTTATATAATGGATTGTATATATGAAGCTTTTATACAATGAATTCAAAAAGGTTAACGTGAAAGATTAGAGAAAAGTGAACCCTATCCAATCACAATTTTAAACCACTCGGGGTCTTATCGGTTTCCAAGGGAATCTGAAAAAATCATTTAACTGGGGTAGAAGCCTTCAACCCGTATCATAGAATTTGTCAGTGGGCATATAGAAAAGGTCAGCAAGCACACTTTATTCTCACATCGAATAGAGAAATTGAATAGCAGAGATGGTTACTCAATACACACAAAAGGAGAGGCCCAGGCATTGTGGTCGGCATCATACCTTTGCTTGGTTTTAGCATACTCTGAGACAATGAAATCATGAAAGCAAATCAACAATGTGGGATTGGAGGAGGTGGAATTATTCTTTCATTGGCCATGTCAGATAGGTATCAAAGATATGGGGAATTTTAAAATAAAAAACAAGAAATTATTCAATAGCGATAGTAGCCAAAGTAAAATGAAAATGTACTGACTTGTTTGGACAGTAACACCATTTTAGAAACCCACTTCAGTCTCCATCAACTATCATTGCTTTTGTTACTCTGAAGCTCGGTTTCATTTTTTGAACTAACAAGCTGAAAGCACGTGAGCCCTACTCGTTCTAGTTTGAGTTTGCTCTGCAAGCGACGAACATGCAAAAGACGGGGGACCCCCACCCACCCACCATCTATATGCCATCATCAAAAATAGAATAATGAAGTACAGCAAAACTTCTATTGTTAACATTTTGTTTTGATACCCAGGCTCTGCTCAATCTAATGTTCCTTTCTGTTTGCTAATGGATATGAATCTTATTTTCTATCTTGCTTTTAATATGGTTATTGAATTTGAATGATCAAATGCAATTTCCCGCTTTGCACAACGTTAAATTATAAATTAATAGTTAGTATTGACTGATTAGACAGGAAATGCAAAGCATGGCTTTATATGGACATCACCCATATGACTAGAGCCTACGTCATATTACGGTTTTCACTTGCCCAGCTCAAACGATAGCCCGCTCTTTTCGCCTTTGGTAAATCGGATCAATTGATTGAAACAATGTCATCCACAGAAAATAGGCTTTCAGTTCTGAAATTCAGAGCATATCATACATGATCAGTATAACAAGTAAAAGCTGATCCGTATCTCTTTTCATAATGCTTTTCCCGAGTGGTCCCATGATCTAAGCGACTCAGAAATGTTAACAACCAAGTGCCAACGACAACAGAAAAATTTTCATTGGGTGCCCCACAGACGTGAGAGAATGAAAAAATGCAGTGGAGAAGGAAAATTTAACAGATAATAGATCCAATTAAAACAATATACAATAAATCACTCATGAATCCAACATAAAGAGAACGTCAAAAGTTGTAAAATTGCAGTTTTAGAGTGAAAATAGCAGTAATATTTTGAAGTTAATGTTCTCGTGCTAAAAAAGTAATTGCAGGGGAAAATAATCACAAATCTCACACTTGACATGCCCAATTTTACATCCTACAACATGCATAAATACTATAACAAGAAAGCTAATCATATTCTAATTCATCAGGTGTAACGGGACGCTTGAGGGGGATGATGGACTTCTTTTCAACATCTCGAGACAATGCTTTCCTCATATCTGAAAAGAAACAATTATATAATAAGACTGGACGCCATGGCATGCAAGTTGAAAAAAAAAATCACAATGCCACCGTTGCTGATGAAAACTCACCTAACCCATCTTCTTCCCCTGAATAATAGCGTAGAACCCGTCTATAGATTACATACCCAAGCTGATAAAATTTTTTTAATATATATATATATAATGAGTGTTATCAAATTGTAATATACAAAGAAAGGAAAAAGTATAATCATGATAATTTGAAAATAAACAAAACATATGCTCATTTTAAACAAATTTGTCTTACAGAACCAATTTTTATTTAGCTTTTAACTTTATGCATATAAATACTTCAAAAACTTTTCCATGTCTAGCATCACAAATCAATGACATGATAGAGTTTACAATTTGTTCACTATGGTAAATTTAATTGGCCACAGAAGAGAAGAAGGGCATAACAAGACCTATACCCTGAAACATTCCCAAACCCCTAAAATTTTCTATTCCTGAGTGCAGTTGGTGATTCATGCCACATCACACAAGAAAGGTGGAGAGTACTTGCCTCCCTATCCCTCTTTTGTATTCCATGACGCTTTGCACATTATCTCTAATTGGATTTCCTTGTTCAAGCTTGTATCAATCAGCTAGTGAACTGACAAAATGGGTCACTTATTTGGATGTTGGCAGCAATGTCTGTTGTACCATTGACACTAGCACCGACCATCTGGCAACAATCGGTTCTTTCACAAACCAAGGCAATATATGCCTTAATATGCCATAGGAGAGTCCAAGGGTGTTGTGCAGTCCCCATTTTCACTATCAAAAATGTGCTCAATGATGACAACAGAAACTTACTAAGGTATCCGAAGCACTAAAAAAGCTTTCTTGATAAGGATTACAAGTGTTTGGGGTCAAGTTGAAGAAAAGTATGACGAATAGTACCATATATTAGGGATTGAGAAAGAGAAGGGAACATAGACACATAACCCTTTCATGAGACGGTGGGCACTATCCAATAAGTGCATACATTTGATCCTGACTGGATGATCAAGCAATCCCTATCTTCTTGGTTACTGATAATATGCTACTTCAGTCATAACAAATTTTAAGTGTTGTTCATGTATTCACAATTGATTAGTCACATAATGGGAGCCCAGCTACCTACAAAACAGGCCTTCCTTTTGCCATCTCCATCAATAAATTTACACAATTAGGATTGATGAGCTGAAAAATTAAACACAAACTTGGCAGCTACTAGATTCTGTCACCTATACAAACGTAACTAAACCAAGCAATTGCTCAATGTAGTCTATTTCATTAACCTATTGTGAGAATTCTTCACACATACCTGGATTCAATCATTTTGTACAATAACTGGTGGAAATTATTGAACTGTTGTGTATGCTACTCATATCATATTAAGGATTTTAAAATATCTAGAATGCCACCACTGAAGATTATGTCTCCACAAATATTCATATATTTAAAAAGGCTTAAGACGAAAAATGCTATTGTTGCACGGGAATTTGTTGATTAAAACAAAAAATAAAAAGAATAATCTCCCTCGATATAAATTTTTGGTGCCTGCAGAAAGGTACATATTGAAGCACAAGCATTTCCAACTAATGAGAAAGAAAATGGTACTATGACAAATGAAGAGAATGTGGACGATACTTACCTTTTCATACATTTTTATGGCTGGTGTATTTGAAGCTCTCACAAAAAGATCCACAAAATAAGCCTTATCACTGCCAAGAGAAAATTCTTATCAGTAAGAAAAGCAGCACTATAGTATTATGGTACACCTAAGTTTCTAGGCATTTTCTTTCAGTGCACATACATGTTTAGAATTATTTTTTATAATAATAATAATAATAATAATAATAATATCCAGTTTTAACCATCCTTACATCCTGTCACAGATGTCTTCCAGCAGGTTCATCAGTTTTTTGGCCAGTTGCTGCCTGCGGTATTCTGGAGAAACTGTTACTGCTGTAACATGACCATGCCAAGATTCACCTTGTCCTTCAACTTTTCCCATAACTGCAATCATTTCAATGAATTAGATTTCATCTGCCTTTAATTAGTTCAAGGAACAGACTGAAAGAGAATAAAAGTAACCAGCTGTGATCATCAAACTAAGAGCAAAAAGCAGCAATATCCACATTCTCATACAACCAAAACACTTAGAAAAATATGGTTAATAATCACTTGCCTGCTACTGGTACCAAAACATTAACAAATTTCACATATAATATGTACAAGATGCATATGTACAAACTGCATGTAAGACAAATAAGATAGGGTTAGATGAGCCACGCCAACCCCCATAGTCCAGAAACAGTTTATCTATGCCTTTCATAATGCTTAATCACGGAATTAAATTCTAAACACACTAGCAAAGCTTTACTCTTAGTAATTATTCTTAATGCCTGATTATTCTACGAATTATTGTTCAATGCTACTTGTTCACAACCACCTCACAACTTTCTTTCTTTCTTCTTTTTTTTTTCAAATACTAAGAGATGATATCAAAACCAAGAAAAATTAGAAGTGGTAGTTGATACTTCACCAATTCCAAATACTATTTACCATTCGCGAACATACAATTTGGATTATATCGTAGAACATATACTAAACATAACATCCAATTCAGATTTTGTTGTAAAAAATACCCGAATTTATTAAAAAAAATTATATAAAAAGAAAGTTACAAAATGTAAACGGCTAGCATAGTGTTAAAAGAAAGAAATAAGTAAATATATTAAAGGAGACAGAAACGGGGGACGAGCGTACTGTAACCCATGATTCGGTTACCGGGTCCTTTGGCGACGTGGAAATAGTCAGGCCATCTTGCCAAATAGGTCATATAGAATGACATATTGAACTGCAACAATAATGCGTGTTCAAAAATAAGATTTAGAATCATTATTACAAAATATTTACAAGTTTCATAGAGAAAACAACTTACAGTTTCCGTGAGGTGGTCGAGGTTAACCGTAGTACAACGAAGGAGATCGTTGCAGCAAAACCTGCGAATGGTCGTCATCTTTCAGGAATTTGGGAGAACGAAAGTTCGAAACTGGAAACTGAAGAAAACCGGGCAACCTGGTTAGAGAACAGTGACCAGAGGGTTTAGGCAGGTTTCTAATTTTTTGATCCACTTGTTTACGAGCATTGTTATCACTAAATTTACGGACTTTTAATAATATTTAACTTAAATAATAAGAAAGTGAAAAGACATATTTTTCTCTTCTTTTTTTTTAAATATAAGTTATAGATACTTTATTTTTTTAATATATAATAATATAATTACATATTTGCTCTTAATTATTATAATATAAATTTAATTATTTTTATAAATTAAACATTAATAAAAATTTTAATCTTTAATTTAATTTTATTATTTATATTAAAGTACGAATAAGAATCTGGTTGTTGCGTCCTCGTATTTTCGCAAGAGAAATTTAATGGTCAGATCCTCAATTATAGAGCCTCATCTCCAAACTCTTATAAGATAATAACACACTTAGAGTAATATTGAGAGTGTTTTTCGACGGAGAAACTCTGATGGCTAAGTCAACGATAATATAAGAGGGAAAACAAATAAATCTGGTAGAGGGAAAAGACAGAAAACTAAAGAAGGTGGAGCAAACTGGAGAACAAAAGAAGGAGAAGTTCCACGAAGAAGAAAAAGCTCTGCCCTTTTGCTTCTGGTTTTGCCTCCTTATATAGAGTTTTTGGGAAGTGAGTGATATGACTTGGTATCAGAGAATGGGAATGATAGGATGCTCTGCCTTGGGACAATGTGCCAGCCGTTTTTATTTAAGAGATGTGATGTCCATCAAGCCTACTACTGTCAGATTTTCTGAGATTCGATAAGAGATGGGACAGATAGCTGAAATTTATCAGGCGACGCTTCTTTTCTTTTTTTCTCTTTGTAACCCGGAACTTCCCATACTCAGTCATCACTATAACATCCAGTCACACACGGGGATAGGTACCTACTCCCGCAGAGCTCGTGACTATAGATCATATGGCCCTACCCTTAACCACTAGATGCGTGTGCAGGGACCACCCGTAGTGGTACCAAACACAAAAATAAACCGAGGCATCTACCTTGGGGCGTCAGTCGAGCATTTGTATTGGAGGAATTCGAACTCAAGACCTTGAACTCAAAGTCCCAAGCCCCAACCACTCCAATCACCCAGTCGGGTGTGGGCAACGCTTCTTACTATATGGTCCTTGATCATTAATTAATTCCCATTTTTGATAGTCTCCCAAGGATGATAGTGAAGTTAGGTTTTTTCGGAAAGCTAACAGGATCTGGAAAGGATAAGAGGCAGTCGAAAATCCTAAGGAGCGGACAGTCAAGAATCCCGAAAGGTATCAGTCAGAAATCCTGGGAGGCATTAGTCAGGAATCCTAGGAGGTAGGCAGTCAGGATTTCTGAGAGGTGGATGGTCGGGTGACACTGTTACGGGAGTTAAGGATAACAAATGTCTATCTGGGAGGCCTCCACGTGTCACCTGAATTTTTACCCAAACATTCAGTCCCCTAGTTTATGGTGTGAGGCTTGAGGGCTCGCATCAGAAACTATTTGCCTAACTAGGTAGATTTTAGTAGTCGATCAATCTTCGGGAGCTGCGACTTCTTGGGAATCTGAGAGAGATAGAAGGCTGTCACAAGACTGGGCGTGTCCCAGTCAGTGTGCCTGAGCATTGATGATTTTTGATGATCTGTCTCATCCCGACTCCTCAATAGTCTCTTTCATTAAATACAGACTGTCTAACTATCACCTCGAAAATCCATCAGTCTGCGAGTTTTCACCGCTTAGTCAAATTATTAGTGGTTCATGTGTCAAAAAATTGGTGGTTAGGGGTCGGATCACCCTCGAGCAGCAAAGTCCTTTGTGGGATTGGGACACGTGGTCATCCCCCGATCGTAGAGACCAACGGTTGAGATCTGGGGTCTTTATCAATATAAAAATCTTCTTTTCTCTCTCTCTCCTTCATCTTTTGTCTCTCTGAGTTCTCGTTGCTGCTTTGTCGGTGCTTTGAAAATTTTTTCATTTTTCATTTGAGTTCTCAATGCTGTTCTTCCTTTGTTTGCTTTTCTGTTTTGCGAGTGTACTATTTTTTTAGTCCTCCTTGCAAGCTTTACTTCTCCTCATCTCATTTTTGTGACTTCGTAAGGTATGGTTTTAGATTTTTTTTTTTGTCGGGTTTTATTTCTAAAACTTTTTTGAGAAGTTTGGTTTTCTAAAGATGGGGGTGGATACCCTTGTTTTGTTGGGTAATTTGGGAGATTCTTAGGAGTGTAGGTCAATGCTTTTTTTTTTTTTTTCTGGAATGATAATGGCCTGGACCTGACAAGCGGCTTATTTCTTCAAGAATACCCCGACTTGGACCTTGGATGGCTACTTAGCCAACGAGGTTAAGAGGTTTCAAGGGATTCAAGTTCACATACTCCGAATGTCCCATCTGAGACCACAGAGCTAAATGCTGACCCGACTGTCAATGAGGAGGAGGGAAGGAACGACTAGGGTCGATCAACTGAAGATCCTTCTTCTGAGGCAGTCGGGGCACAAAGTCATAAGGAGCAAATGACAGGCGATCAAGATCCCCTCTTGGTCCCCTAAGAGGAGTCAGGTCACGTGAAAATTTTCTCCGGTGAAGAAGAAGAAGACCTCCCTAAAATACCCCTGACCAATCCCCCAGTACTTGTTGGCCTTGTCTTTGTTGTTATAACTATACAATCTTTTGTGATTAGCCATCCAAGAGCAATGTATACTGACACTTTTTGTACTTGTATACTCATAATGAATAAACAAAAATTTTATTCCATTCCTACTTGTTTGCTTTAATTCTGGCCATGCACGAATTCCCTTTGAACTAAGTACTTGTAAAATAGAATCCTCTGAATCGGTAAGACACCCTTCAGTCAGGATGCAGCTAGTAGTCCAGGGAAGAATAAGCGCGCTCAAAATCTAACTGAGAGAGATGTCAGATTCTTGACTAGTGTCATCCTTGGGGCTCAACTAGTATTAGGGTATTTTAACTTCAACACTAGGAGATAACATCGACGCGGACCAAGGCTTAGGATGTTCGACCACGTACAGGTCTTAGACTCTCAGGATGCCTGACACGATAAAAGGGTTTATACTGCCTGACATGGGTTGGAGATTCAAACTAGTGTTAGGGGATTTTAGTCCTTAAAAGCCAACTGTAACACTAGGAGTAAAGGTGTACGTGAGTCATGGTTTAGGATGCCCGATCCCGTGCTAAGTCTTAGGCTCTCAATCTAGCTAATACGGCACGAGGACTTACATGGCCTGACACGAGTCAGAGACTCAGACTAGTGTTAAAGGATTTTAGGGTTTAAAAGTCAATCATAACCCTAGAAGTAAAAATAGACACGAGTTAGGGCTTAGAATGCTCGGTCCCATGCCAGATCTTAGGCTCTCAGTCTGCCTGACATGGTGTAAGAACTTATACGGCCTGTTACGGATCAGAGACTCGGACTAATATTAAGGGATTTTAGGATTTAAAAGTCAATCGTAATAATAAGAGTAAAAATAGATGTAAGTCAGGGTTTAGGATGCCCGACCTCGTACCAGGTCTTAGGCTCTCAGTCTGCCTGATACGGTGCGGGGTTTATACGGCTTGACGCGGGTCAGAGACTTGGAGTAGTGTTAGGGGATTTTAGAGCTTAAAAGCCAATCGTAACACTATGAGTAAAAATAAACGCAGGTCAGAGCTTAGGATGCTCGATCCCGTGTCAGGTTTTAGGCTCTCAGTCTGTCTGATACGGTGCCAGGGCTTATACGGCCTGACACAGGTCACAGACTCAGACTAGTGTCAGAGGATTTTAGAACTTAAAAGCCAACCGTAACACTAGGAGTAAAAATGAATGCAGGTCAAAGCTTAGGATACCCGATCTTATGCCAGGTCTTAGACTCTCAATCTACTTGACACAGTGCTAGGGATTATACGACTTGATGCAGGTCAGAGACTCAGACTAGTGTCAAAAAATTTTAGGGTTTAAAAATCAACTGTAACACTAAGAGTAAAAATAGACGTGGATTTGGACTTAGGATTCCCGGTCCCGTGCTAGGTCTTAGGCTCTCAGTCTGTCTGAAAAGGTGTGGGGGATTATATGACCTGACTCAGATCAGAGACTCAGACTAGTATCAAAGGATTTTAGGGCTTAAAAGATAATCCTAATACTAGGAGTAAAAATGGATGCGGGTCAGGACTTAAGATGCCCAGCCCCATGTCAGGTCTTAGGCTCTCAGTCTGCCTGACACAGCCTGACGTGGGTCAGAGATTCAGACTAGTGTCAGGGGATTTTAGGACTTAAAAATCAACTGTAATACTAGGAGTAAAAATGGAAGCGGCTCAGGGCTTAGGATGCTCGATCACATGCCAGGTCTTAGGCTCTCAATTTACCTGACACGATACGGGGACTTATACGACCCTGACGTGGATCAAAGACTCAAACTAGTGTTAGAGAATTTTTAAGGCTCAACGGCCAACCATAACACTAAAGTAAAATTGTGACACGGGTCAAGGTTTAGGACGTCTGGCCCTGTGCCAGGTCTTACAATCTCAATCTGTCTGACATGGTGAGGGGACTTATACGTCCTAACGCGGGTCAAAGACTCACACTCAAAGAGATGTTGTACAATACTTCTTTACTTGATCAAATGCACAAAGTCTTATTATCAAATATTTGAGTACATTATAAGTGAAGCGTCCTAAGGAGAGACTCATCTCAGGGGTAATATTTTTTTAGCATTTCAGCATTCCACGACTTATTCAGGATACTATCATTTAGCCTTGTCAATTTGTACGTCCTTAACCTGACTGCCCTAATCACTTAATAAGGATCTTCCCAGTTAGCACCTAAAGATCCTTCGTCTACCATCCTTGTATTCAGAGTAACCCTTCTGAGAACAAGATCTTTTTTCTGAAGGATTGAGGTTTAACCTTTCTGTTGTAGGCACGAGAGACCCTTTACTGATGGGCAGTTATACACATTAGAGCATGGTCTCTGGCTTTCTCACACAAATTGAGCTCCAGACACATAGCCTACCGGTTTCTTTCTTCATTAAAGTGGAGGGTGCAGAAATTGAGGATGTCCATCTCAATAGGAATGACTGCCTCAAAATCATAGGCTAACAAGTAACGTACTTCCCTTGTGATGGTTTTTACTGTTATCCTGTACGCCTATAGGAATTTCGAAAGCTCATCTACCCAGGCTCCCTTCTTCTCTCCCAGTTTTTTCTTTAATAATCTCTTGATTATTTTGTTAGCTACTTTCACTTGTCCATTTGCTTTGGGGTGGGCAGGAGAGGCGAGCCTGAGGTCAATGCTCCAATCTTGACAAAAATCTTTCAATCCTCTATTATCAAACTGCTTTTCATTATCAGCGATCAGCACGCTAAGGATGCTATGTCTGTAGAGGATGTTTTTACGAATGAAGGCAATCGTGTTTCTTTCAGTGATCTTGGACAGGGGCTCTGCTTCTACCCATTTTGTGAAGTAATCAATAACCACTATAGCATACTTCGCCTGAGCTTTGGAGGTTGGGAAAGGTTTCATCAGGTCAAGCCCCCGGTGGACGAATAGTTAGGGACTGAGCAGAGATGTCAGGTTCTCAGGAGGCTATCTTGGGATGTCGACATGGACTTAACAGGCATGACATCAACGAACCAGGTCATAGGTGTCTTGATTCATGTTAGGCCAGAAGTATCATTGTTTCAGTACTCAGAAGGCCAGGTTCTTGCTGTCACTGTAATTCCTACAAAATCCCTGGTGCATCTCTTCTAATGCTTATTTCGCTTCTGATGGCGCGAGGCATCTTAGGTAGAGAGTGTTAATTCCTCGTTTATAGAGAACACCATCTATTACTGCAAACCTAGCGGCCTTTCTCTTGATCTTGAGAGCCTCGTTCTTGTCAAAAAGATAGTAGTCCTTCCTTTATATATCTCCGGATGGGGTCCATCCAGGTAGGCGGCTCTTCCTTGATCATCATCACTATATCATCATCTGGTTGACTGATGGTTTTACCAAATTCAAGGTCTCCACAGGGATCATTTTTGGGATATCTCTCGTAAGTATTGAGATAAGCTTTGACAACGCATCGGCCCAGAGGTTCTCAAATCGAAAAATTCTCTGTAGTTTCACCTTAGTGAATCTACTAATTAACTCTTGGGCCCTTAAAAGGTAAGCCTTCATGTTCTCTTCCTGGACCTGGTAGGTATCATTTATACGGTTTACCAAGAGTTAGGAGTCACTACTAGCTATGAGAATACGTACCCTAATTTTTAATGTTGTCCTTAGTCCTGCCAATAAAGTTTCATATTCTGCTTCATTATTAGTAACAGAAAAGAAAAATCTGATAGCATACATAACTTCTTCTCCTTTGGAGCCGACTAGGATGACACCTGCTCCGCCTTCACCAATGCATGCTGATCCATCGATGGATAGATACACAAAGGAGGGCTTATGAGACTAGGTTGGTCTGCTCCCACGATGTCTGGTCAATTTTTATCATGATGTGAGACTGTCAGGATTTTCTTAATTGTGTGCTCAGCCATGAAGTCTGCCAGCGCCTGTCCTTTGATAGCTTTGCCTGACTGAAATTCGATATTGAACTCGTTAAGCTCTACCGACCACTTGATTAGCCTTCCTGACAAGTCAGGTCAATGAAGAATTTGTCTAAGTGGTTAGTCAATAAACACTGTTATTGTATGGGCCTGAAAGTAGGAACATAATTTTTTGGCTACCATGACGAGTGCCAGTGCCAGCTTCTCGGGTGTTGCATATCGATTCTCGACATCCACCAATGCCTTGTTGGTGTAGTAGATGGACCTCTATATTTTCTGACGATCTTTCCTTACCAGCACCAAACTGACAACTTGCTGGCTGACCACAAGGTAGAGTTACAAAGTCTCATTTGACAAATGGCTGATCAAATACGAGACTGAGGCCAAGTAAACCTTGAGTTGTTGAAATGAACTTTCACACTCTTCGTCGTATTTCATATCCTTACCTTTTCTCACAGCCCTAAAAAAAGGAAAACACTTGTCAATAAATTTAAAGATAAAGCGATTGAGAGCCGCTAACCTTCTAGTCAGGCTTTGTAACTCCTTCAAGGTCCTAGGAGCTCTCAAGTCGATTATAGCTCAAACTTTTATCGAGTTAGCCTCGATCCCTCGTTCATTGATCATGAATCCCAAAAATTTTTAAGACTTAACATCGAACGCACACTTTTCGGGGTTGAGCCTCAAGTTATATTTTTTGAGGAGAGAGAAGGTTTGCTCTAGGTGGAGAGTATGATCTTTGGCCTTGACGGATTTCACAATCATGTCATCCAACTAGACTTCCATAAAACTTCTAATCAGTGGCTTGAACACTTTGTTTATAAGTCTTTGGAAGGTGGCTCCGGTATTCTTTAGCCTAAAGGGCATAACCTTGTAACAATACAACCTTTGATCTGTAATGAAGGCCGTCTTATTATTTGATTGTATCTCGAGAAGGTGTCCATAAAGCTCAATAATTAGTGCTCAACAGTGGAGTGTATCAATTGGTAGGCCTGAGATAAGGGAAAGCTATCTTTAGGACAGGCTTTATTGAGATCGATGAAGTCGACGCACATCCCCCAGCTCTCATTAGCCTTCTTGAGCATTACTACGTTCATCAGCTAGTCAAGGTAATTGGTTTCTCTGATTAACAATGCCTTGAGTAGTTTATCTACTTTCGTCTGAATGACCTTTTGTCTTTCAATGTTGAAGACTCTCCTCTTCTGTCGAACTGGCTTGTGGATAGGATTAACGATTAACCAATGGTTTATGACACCTGCACCTATCCCTAGCACGTCTTCATGACTCTAAGCGAATATATCTTTGTTTCGCTCTAAGGTTACAATTGTGGCCCGCTTCAGGTTAAGGGTCAGCTAACTACTCACTTAGATTGTTTTGTCCGGGTACCGTCCATCAATCGCCACGTTTTTTAAGATCTTCACTAATTCCAAGATTGAACCTTGGGGTAGGCCTCCTTTTATAGTATCATCAGAGGAGAAAGATGTCGCCTGTACATCAGTCATCTCAATATCTGCAGGGGCTGGTCTCCCTTATTTCCCAGTGGTTATTTTCAAAGACTCTCCCTGAATACAATATGTTTTTTGGATAGAGGTAGTGAAGTAGGATCTCGCTTCCCTTTGATTCTCTTTGACAATTCTGATTCCGTCTCCAATTCAAAATTTCAACTTTCGATAGTGCACGCTTTCCATCGTTTTGGAATTTCAAAGAAAAGGTCTCTCTAGGATAATAGAGTAGGGGATCTTTAAATCTATCACCTAAAAATACACCATGACAGTCCGTTGATAGGGCTTATTATTCATAGTCACGGATAACTGCACTGATCCTAGGGGAACAATGTAAGAATCCCCGAATCTGTATAGAGCCGAGTCAGCTTAAAATAACTTTAGATCTTCTATGCCCAAAGAGTCGAGGGTATCTTTGAAGATGATGTCCTCTGAACTTCATGTGTCGAT
This sequence comes from Trichilia minutiflora, assembly GCA_035590515.1. Classification (NCBI taxonomy): domain Eukaryota; kingdom Viridiplantae; phylum Streptophyta; class Magnoliopsida; order Sapindales; family Meliaceae; genus Trichilia; species Trichilia minutiflora. The sequence goes on along the minus strand of JAVXUL010120002.1, from coordinate 19,603 downwards.
CAAAATCCGATTAACTTGCTTGGACGCTATCCCCATGACCACTACTAATGCGTCGTCATACAAGTAGTGGACTCAAAGTTCATCTTCATCAATAAACATAATAGGGATATTAGCAATCTTTGGCTTCTTGTTGGCACGTACATTCATCACATGTATATCCGACGGATGATTGGGTAGGGAGTAGAGCATATAATTCTTGCATACATTATTTGACAGTTCTATCAGGGTAGGTCCTCTCGAGATGACCATGATGCCTTGGTCAGTCTCGAGGACTTATCTTCCTCAGGGTGACTCCCCCCACTTAGGGCATTTTGTTGGTAATCCACAATATAAGGGGTGAGATAGTTATTTTTGATAAGTACCTTGATCTGGGCTCGTAGGTCATCACATTGATCTATAGTGTGATCCTTCTCCCCGTAATACTCATAAAACTTTCTCCTATTTTTCTTAGGCACCTTAACCTTCATATTTCGGGGTTGTGGTGCCAGCAACCCTCTATATTGAGCATCCTCGTACACTTTAGACAAGAGGGCTCTGAGAGGTGTGAAGTTACGAGTGGTTACCTAAGTCACCCTTCCTGAGTGATCTCTCTTCTACTAAAATATGGGGGGCTTCTCATCCCTTATCATTTCACGGAGAGGTCCTCTCTGGACTCCGTCTCTTTTACCACGCTCGGGGTTCCCATAATGGTCCCCTTTTTCCCTTCGCTGAGCGCTTTGGTGCCGTTCCCTCTTGGTCAGGGTAGCCCGACCTTCCTCCTTCAACCTTAGGAACATCTCTCTTTCTATCTAAATTTCGTCGAGTAGCTCACTTTGGGCTGTCTCATAGGAGTCCTCTGTCCATCGGTGAATGGCATACCAGACCCTTTCCATCCTTAGGCCCCTCTTCAAACCTTCCAATGTCAGAAGGTGGTGGTATACACCCAACTCCATAACTTTCTCATGATGCCTCCTTATAAAACTTTTCAGGGTCTCTCCAGGCTCCTGGCGCACTGATACTAAAGTGCTCAGGTTGCGACTCCTTGTCATAGTTCCCCGAAATTTATTTTTGAAGGTCATTGCCAACTGAGTGAAGCTACTGATGCAGGATGACAGTAAATTCTTAAACCAGCGTCAGACAGGTCCTTCCAATATTAATGGGAAGGGTCGACACATCTGTTGGTCAGTCAGTCCCTGGATCAGCATCATTTTCTGGAATGTGTCCAGGTGTAAAAAAGGATCAAATTTTCTAATGTAAGGGGGTAGCTGCAGTATTTTTAACTTTCTGGAAAGACGGAGATCCAAGATTTTCTCGATAAAAAGAGAGGTGAATGTAGAAGAGCGAACATTATCAATCCTCGGGTGCTCTCCTAACTCGACTTCCCTCTTAGCCTTCAATTGGTATAGCATCTTTCGAACATATTCTTCTACCTCTTTTTTGTTAACGACCGTGATAGCTTCCTTCTCTCGAGCATGCTTTTTATTAAGATAGAGTCTTATGTTCGTGGAAGCCAGACTGTGCCTCGTCCTGGTCCCACTTGCTGCATCATAGTCTCTATTGCTATCACCCTTTCTCCCATCACGCCCTTTATAGATTTTAAAGGGAGTGTTGATGCCTAAAAAGGTAGCAGATTCTTCCACTACTCTTTCGGTCACCTTAGCCTTTTCCTTCTGTAAAGTAGTCAGTCTGGTGCCAAGCACTCGGCCTTCGATCTCAACTGATCCCCTTATAGTATCACTGTCGCTTGGGACTCAGCTCTCCCGTCTTTCTGGAGGGTGCGGTACCCTCAGCTCTCTCAGGCGAGCATACTCTTCTGCCATCCATTGCCTAATCTCGAAGAGCTCCTTTTCTAATCTGTCCGCTCTGTTTGCCATTAGTTTGGTCAGGTGGTCGTCATCTAGCTGGGATCCACCTGTGGTGGGAGGGACAACACATTTTTCACCTACGAATAAAGCCCTTCTACCACCACGTACAGTACTTTCGCTAGAACTAGATTCCTTCATTCTTTTTCTTCGTTCTGTTATTTTTCCAAAACTCAAAATACCACAAAGATTTGTGGGTTGCTCCCACTCTTTTCTTTCTCATTGAATGATTTTATAAGTGGCTTTTCGTTAGTTTTTCACAGACGACACCAACTATTGAAGTGTGAATATAAATGTGCTTGTTGCATCACCGAATCCTCGTCACAGAGATTTGATGGCCGGATCCTCAATTGTAGAGCCTCACCTCTAAACTCTTGCAAGATAATAACACACTTAAAATAACGCCGGGGGTATTTTTCGAAGAAAAAATTATGATGCCTAAGTCAACGAAGATATAAGAGGGAAAGGAAATAACTCCGGTGGAGGAAAAAGAAAGAAAATATAAAACTAAAGAAAATGGAGCAAACCGGAGACCAAAAGAAGGAGAAGTTCCACCGAAGAAGAAAAAGTTCTGCCCCTTTTGCTTCTAATTTTGTCTCTTTATATAGGACCTTTGGAGTAAGTGATATGATTTGGTATCAGAGAATGAAAATTATGGGATGCTCTATCTTAGGACAGTGTGTCAGTCGCTTTTATTTAAGAGATGTGACGTCTATCAAGCTCGCTACTGTCAAATTTTTTGGGATTCAGCGGAAGATGGGACAGATAGCTGAAATTCGTCAGGACGACGCTTCTTACTGTAAGGTTCTTGATCATTAATTATTTTCATTTTTGGTAATCTCCCAAAGATGATGAGGAACTCAGGTTTTTCTGAGTAATAGGATTTCGGAAGGGGTAGAAGGCAGTTGAGAATCCTGAGGAGCGGACAATTAGAAATCTTAGGAGGTATTAGTTAGAAATCCTAGAAGGTAAATAGTTAGGATTCTTGATAGGTGGGTGATCGAGTGACACTATTATGAGGGTCGGGAATAACAAATGTTTACCTAAAAGATCTCTACATATCATCCGAATTTTTATTCAAATAATTAATAATATTTATTAAATTATTAATTTAATAAAACTTACTAGCTTTATTTTGTTAAGATTGTCGATGATAAGAATGCTCCTTCCCTTTTTTTTCAATTTTTTTTGTAGCACCATGTACCATGAATTCAAGGACTGTTAAAAACAATTGATAACGTGGCATGCACTGGTTGGTTAACCTCGAAGGGTGCACGCTATTACTGTATACTATAGAGCACTAGAATACTAGCTTATAAGTTAACTATTGTGGTAATTTGTTGTCTGCGTCTGTTGATACAGACCACTATTGAGAGTGTTTTGCACTCATTAATCTAGACAAATTTGGTGCAATTGTATGGTTGAGAATTTTGTGTGGATTAATTTTTGCTTAAGCGCGTAGGATTTGTTATGTACAAATTCGAAATTTGTCTTTGATGTTTTCTATTTTTCTTTGGACTTTTTTTTGAGTTTTAAGTTTAAATAGTCCACTATAAACACTTATGTTATTACAAATAAGGATAAAATAATTAATTTTAAAATATAATTAAAATAATATCAAATTAATTAAAATAAAATAAAATTCTCAAGTTAAATTAAAAAAAAATAATATAAACTAAATAAAATTGAAAACAAAAACAAAAACAGAGATCTCATAGCATAGCTCAAGTATATTTGAAAACATACATAACACGACAATATTTATTATACCGTCTAGTTTAGGTTTTAAAAATTATAATTAATATATTAAGATTTTAAATGCTCAATTATCAGCTTTTAAATTATGATATCTAAGAAATTTCGTTGATTTTTGTAGTAACAAATATTTGTTAAAAATTAAAGACTCAAATTAAAAGTAATAAAAAATATATTGTATTAGATTGTATTATCTAGTTATAGATAATTTAATTTATGGATCGTATTTTTTTTTAAATAGATCATTGTCTAATAGTTGGATCATATATTTTAAATATTTTTATACATACTTATAATATAACAAGTGTTTGTTGAAAGATAAAAATTTTAGGCTAAAAATAAGAAAAAAATGGATAGTATTTTATAATTATAGGTTATCTAACTCTTTGATCATATTCTTCAAGTGTTGGGGTGTATATTTTAAATATTTTAATATTATTTTTGATATAATAAAAATTTATTTAAAAAATACAAATTATGAGTTTTTTTTTGAATAATTAAGAATATATGAATTTGATCCCAATTAATGAATTTTGTTCGATTAATCTTCGAGAAAGATTTGTTTAAGCATTTATTTAAATTTTAATTAATTAAAATCAAACTTAAAATATATACTCAAATTATACCAGAATAGGAGTTATAAACAACATCAAAAAAAAAATTTATATTTTAGAATCCACTTTTGTTTATCTCCAAGTGTATTTGAGAGTAAATTAACTTTATTTAAAACTAAATACAACAATATAATAATTATTAAAAAAAATTATAGAGTGACCTAAAATTAACCATCTTAATTCTGAAATGCATTTGATATTTGTCCATAAAATTACCTCAACAATAAGATATATAGAGTTGTTAAAACGAGTTCGGTCTGACAGATCGATCCGTTTAATCCGCAAATTAAACGGATTAGGATCAAGGATTTTGATCCGCGAATTAAATGGATCAGTTTGATTAACTCACGGATAAAAAAGTTCAAATCCGTTTAATCTGTAAATTAAACGGGTCGAGCCGTTTCTATTATATATATTAATTAATTATTTAAAAATATTTTTTAAAATTATATATTTATAATATTTTTATTTTTTATTATTTTTTAATATTTATTTTTAAAAATTATAATTAATTATTAATTAATTAATTAATATAAATAAACTGTTTAGTCCGTTAATACTACGAATTAGATTAGAATTAAGATATTAACCTATTTATTTAATAGGATTAGTTCAATCTAATTTATTTAAATATTTGGCCCAAAATAATCGGATCCGTTTGGGAGCACGTATATTCATATTTTTGTCGGGATAAAAATTCTCAATCGTTGGATTAAATCAGTCCGTCAGAATTTCTAAATAACCAAAAGAAAATGCCTGTATGGTCAACCCTTTTAATACTCGTGGATGAAAAGCTTTGCGGTCATTATAATTCCAGGAATTTATCCGAGTTGAATCGGAGTATACACCTGAATTCATATCCATAACCCAAATAGAAAACACAAATCTCGGATCCACATCCCTGACCCCAACAATTCCCTTCGTCGATCGCCAATTCGAGTTTGATCTCTCACAGGCGTCAAACATAATCAAACCCTAATGGATCTCCTCAAGCAAGAACTAATGAAGAAACGCCAGTCGCTAGCCGAAGAAACCGGAGGCAAACGCGTTTTCAAGCGCTCTGAAATTGAGCAGAAAAAAATTCAAAAGCTCCGTGAACAAGAAAAACGCGAGCTCGAAACCAAACTACTCCGCCAAAGCAGCTCCGCCGCCACTTCCACCACCTCCACCGGGAAATCGAATTCTCAATCAACCAACAACAACAACAACAATAATTCCACGGCAACCACATCCAAATCCTTAACCAACGAGCATAACATCGATAATTTGAACCTCCCAAAGCAAGAAGTCATACGGAGGCTCAGATTACTAAGACAACCAATCACTCTTTTTGGCGAAGACCACGATGCTCGGCTCGGGCGGTTAAAATACGTCTTAAAAGCGGGACTCTTCGAGGTGGATAGTGACATGACCGAAGGTCAAACCAATGATTTTCTACGTGATATCGCAGAGTTAAGGAAGAGGCAGAAGACGGGAATTTTGAGCGACCGGAAGCGGAAAGATCGGGAAGAGGGCGGAGAAGATGGAGAAGGAGGCGGTAGGGATGAGGAATTGAGTGCTGATGGTGGGTCCAGTGGGGTTGACATGGATAAGGATTTGAAAAGAATGAAGGCGAATTTTGATGAGCTGTGTGAGGAGGATAAAATTCTGGTATTTTTTAAGAAGTTGTTGAATGAGTGGAATCAGGAGTTGAATGAGATGCCTGAAGCTGAGAAAAGGACGGCCAAAGGAAAGTCTATGGTGGCTACTTTTAAGCAGTGTGCGAGGTACTTGAATCCGTTATTCAAGTTTTGCAGGAAGAAGGTATGTTTGCTTCCAATATCGTTATAATTGTTCTGCATTTGTTAACGGTCTTCTTACTATCGATAAATTTAATTTATATATGGCGTCCTGGAACGTGTTAGTATGATGGATTTTTTATGTTGTTTTAGTGGAAATCATAATATTATCCTTTAGGCTCCGGGCAACGAAACTAGAAGATAGCTGGGAGTCTAGTGAGTTGAACTAGGTATCAAGTTCAATAATCCTGTCATTTAGAATATCATTTTGCATAAATGAATACTTGTTCCCGACATTTTTTGTGTCCCAGTAGTGTACGTGGTGGGGAAATGATCACTAGATTACAGTCTTAAAAAAATGTGCTCGCTTATTTATTGGAATCAAATTGTGCACTATTTTTTTTGGTGAGATAATGATGTATTCTTGTTATTTACTTTTATTATTAATTGATCTCATACGTATGCTTTATGAGCCCTTCTCTAAGTATATGGTGAACTATAAATTCAAATGAGAGTTGACAATCTCAATACCGTTGAAAGACCCCCGCAAATGTAGGACTAGTTTCAAACCTGTTAATATGATTAATACCTTGGTGGGAGTTTACAAGATGTGCCAAAGTTTTATTTGTAGCTTTTTAGTGTAAATTTAAGGAAACAGTTATAAACTTTGAAAAACAAATGATCTGCATACTATGCCCCAATGATACTGTGTAATAAGACAATGCGATCTACTTGAATGTTTCAGGATTTGAAGTCGTAGTTTCAGCCTACGTACATGGATCCTGTTTATAGTTTTGGTTCTTTTTTTGTTGTTTAATTGATGCAACTACTTGCTTTCTTTTGGTTGAAGGAATTGAAGAAGGTTCTTGCTTGCTTTTTGTTAGAGCATGGTGTTCTTAGTGCTCAAAGTGATGACTTTTGAATTTACTCCTAAATCGAGATTTTTCTTGTGATGTTACTTTGAGTTACTACTTAATTTGTTAAGCCAAAAGCAGTCAAGACCACAAATTCTTCACCAAAGTCCCCAATCTCAATAATTATTTATAGATTTTTAATTTGTCCTCCAAAATCCAAATAAGGCAAGGTCCTTCACTTAAGGCCTTGCTGGATCATCCCCTGTCGCGGGCTATACTAACTACATGTTATTGGTCGTTAACCATTGCATTAACCTGCATAGTGCATTTAAGTTATTGTTGTTTATCCTTTATAAGTTGTGCTTATCTATGTTGTGATTTCTGCGAGTAGAATTTTGCTATATGAAGCATTATGCATTCAGTGTTATTTATGTTATTCACAGGTTCTTCCAGATGACATTTGTCAAGCATTGATGTTGGTGGTTGACTGCTGCATGAAGCGAGACTACTTAGCTGCAATGGACCATTATATTAAGCTGGCAATTGGTAATGCGCCCTGGCCTATTGGTGTCACTATGGTTGGTATCCATGAACGTTCAGCCCGTGAAAAGATTTACACAAACAGTGTGGCCCATATTATGAATGATGAGACAACTCGCAAGTATCTGCAATCAATAAAGAGATTGATGACCTTTTGCCAACGACGCTATCCAACACTGCCATCAAAAGCAGTTGAGTTCAACAGCCTGGCAAATGGCAGTGATTTACAGTCTTTGCTGGCCGAGGAGAGGTTTTCTGGTGCGAATCAACCCTCCGACGAAAGACTGCAGTTAATGCCTTCCACAGAGGAGAGCTAGGTATCATTTGTATAATTGTCTCTACAAATCTCCCCTAACGCAACAATATTCTGTCATGTATTTTCGTATGAACGATGATTCCACATTATTTTACCCCTTTAATACTTTAGTTGATCCCGCGTGGGTTTTAGGGTTTGGGAGTGATGTGGTAACAAAAGAATGGCGTCCGTCACATGATGCTTTAAACTTGCTCTATTAATTATTATCGCAAAGGTCGAAAAGACCAGTGCTTTTTATTCGAATAGTATTAATTATTACATAATTAATATAAATTAATTTACTTAAAGCATACATTGTATGTGACTCGTAATCGAATGAAAAAGATGAAAAAGTAGGCATGGGTAAAATCATATATCAAAATTAAGGATAATAATTTAGATAAACGAATCGTATTTTTATCGTGTTAATTAATTTATAATATTTTTTATACTCGTATTTATTTATTAACGTCAATTCAAATATGATCTATTTATTAATAATATCATTCTTTTAATGATCGTATCATTTATTTATTAATCGTATAATTTATTTTTTAAATAAGTGATATAATACAATATAATTGGATCATTAATTTGATTCAATCTATTAAATCTATTTAATTAATTAATATAAAATTTAATTTATTTAATAAATTATTTATTTAATATAAATAAATATTAAATATAAATAAATAAAATTATTATATTAAATAATTATTTATTTAAATATAATTATTTATTTAATTAATCATTCTTAAATAAATAAATGAATTCAAAACATCAAAATAAAATTCAATACGATTATTAATTATGTGACACAAATATAATTTAATTATTATTCATATCAAAATTTTTTTAAATTTATTTAATTAAATTAAATTTATATCAAATAATAATATCATAACCCTAATTACTAACCTTATAAATATGGTCAAATTCAACACCGTAATAATTACCGTGTCTTTGTACTCCAGATTCTCTAGTCTTGAACCTTGATGCACCCCAACGAGGTCGTTGTCTTAACGTCGACTATTGAACAAAAATGAAAGAACTTAACGTCCAACGACCAGCATGCAACGTGTCTTTGGCTCCGTCACTTGTCTCAAGGTTCTGTTTGACAAGTAAAGAGTGTTTTTATATGGTTTTAATATCAATATTTTTTTATAATCATATTTTTCACCCGCTCTTCCCTAAATTCAAACTCCGTAAAAAGTTAAATACAAATAATTAAATCTAATCTTAATTAAAAAATTAAATACAAATAACTATTAAACAACTAAGCTATGCACTATATATAGTTTTTTTTAATATTAAATTTTGTCAAGTGAATAATAATATTATATATTAAGGTATCCTAATCCTAGTGCTCTTTAATGTGATAAAAAAAATAAATTATTAAACATTAATTAAAATATGAGTAAGTCTCACTAAATATTAATATTATTAATATATTTTGTGACATTTTTTTAAAGTAAAAGTCGGTTATACAAACATAAACTATGTAATTTTAAAATTTATAAAAAAATTATCGGTTACTTAAATTATTTCAAAATCTTTTCATCCCTACAACTACAAGAACCTAGAGCCTGCTGGTCTTCAACCAAATTAATCGATCAAATTGAAATTATCAACAATAATTTTTCGGTGGCTAAAGACATCCATTTTTGTATCATTACTTCATTTGATGGAAGAAATCATTCACAAACTGATTAGTTTATTCACTTTTATTTAAGATTTTATATTAAAATATGTAAATCATAATTTAGATGGATATATTAGTTGTTAATGGGATAGTTTTCTAGAATAAGTTAACGACATGTTTGATCAAGAGTTGGTTTTAGCCGTGATTAAACGTATGATCAAATGATTGATAGAATACATGGTTGAACATTTTTACTTGCCACAATCGAATGTATTATTTTAACTTGTTTGAATATAATATTTTTAATAAATTAAATAATTTTATATTTTTAAATATTACAATTGATGTATAAGAGAATGGAAGGTGTTGGACGAGGGGTTGCCTCATGCCTTTATAGGCGAGCATATAAAGTTAATGATTAAATTGACACATATGTATGCTTAAACTTTACTATAATTTGTTTCTTTATAGTTTAAAATTAGTAAATTTCTCTCTATTATCGTTTTTGCTTTATGTGCTACCAATACTTGTTTTTTAATAACTTCAACACTTATTTATAAACGGCTTTTTTTAATTATTTTCTTATTAGTTATTTGCGAATATTTGAAACTTTGACTTGTAGAATAACAAAAGAATTGGTTGAAGTAGATTCACATAAATTAATAGTAATATTTCTGTTGTTAGATGTCGAGGCTACTTATTAATCCTTATGACTTCTAGATCGTGCTCTAAACATCACAAGCTAATAAGTTATTAGATATAAAAGTGATAATTCGGATAAATATATTATATTTATATCGTATTTATAAATTTATAATATTTTTTATATTAATTCGAATTCAATCTATTTATTAATATGTGAAATTCTTAATTGGGATATCATTTATTTATTAATAATATTATTGATATATTAAATAATTAATATAATACAATATGATTAAGTCCTTAACTCTATTTAATTTATTTAATTAATTAATTTAATTAATTAAATATAAATTAAATAAATAAAATATAAATAAATAAAATTATTAAATTAAATAATTATTTAGTGAGACACGATTATTTATTTAAATATAATTATTTATTTAATTAATTATATTTTAATGATGTCTTAATTGTATATTTAGACTATCAAATCTAAATTTGAGAAGATTATTAATTATATAAAATAAATATAATTTAATTATTATTTATGTCAAAAATTTTAAATTCAAACTTATAATATTAAATTTATATCAAAAATTTTAAATTCAAACTTATAATATTAAATTCAAACTTATGATTAAATTGAGCTTAAAAATTAAAATATAACTTGAAATTTATCACACGCTCCATATCAAAATCCAAAGAACTAATATATACCAATTTTTATTGATTGAACTAGGCCTAAAAATTGGGATATAACTTGAACACCATAACGTTGCTAATAATACAGCAATGATACTTCATGTTAGATACAATTTTTTTCTCCTCGAGTTTCCGAGAAAATGGCATTATCGGCCGATAGCGGCTCCCCCTCTCAGCCGCAAGCCAGCTGAGCGGCGCTACGGGATTGGCTGTAGGGAACAGGAACTGGAGGTTTGTAAAGTTTTGTAACGGATAGTTTATGAACAAAAAACTCAATACGAGTGGTACAAAACTTCGGAATGAGGCTGGTGGTAGTAAGGCTGTGAAGCAACAAGTTCGCTTGTCTCTTACCGCTAGCATAGCAAGCGAGTCCAAGTTGAGCTATGCTCTGTTTTTCAAATGAATTCTCTCAGGTAATGCAGAGCGAAGGAGGTGACGTCGTTTATTTCAGAAGGCTTAGCATTAATAATTCCAATGGGAAATGAATCCTGTCAGCTTTTTCAATAATGTAACCCATGCTTTTATACCGAACGACATTTCGACCATTGTAATTTCTAATGAACGACGAAATACACGACGGTCATTTTAAGGAAGTACTCGTTGTCGCATTATAACTTTCTCACCGCTCGAGTTATCATGTAATATTTTTGCGTGTAGTTAAGAGACTTGGAGATGGAAAGAAAGTCGCACGTGCAGTTGTTGCCGTCATTCTGGGAGGAGGAGCCAGAACCCGTCTCTTCCCCCTCACTAAGCGCAGTGTTAGCCTGCTTTAAGTCTGTAGTTAGGCAAAGAAATTCTCCTAACCCACAACATGAGCTTCAGTCACCATGCAATAGGGAAAGAAAGTTTCTTCTGCTATTTGAAAGCACATTTGAAAAAGCCGAGAACGCTCCAAAAGCACTTATTTGATTTTCTCTCCTTCAGAGGATTCTTTACAAGTTATTAGCACGGACATAGTTGAGTAATTGTGGGAAGTACTCTTTTTATTCTACCGTGAATTGTAGGCTCCCATTGGAGGTGCATATAGGCTGATTATGTGCCAATGTGCACCTGCATCAACAGTGGAATCAACAAGGTCTACATTCTCACCCAATTCAACTCAGCATCACTCAACAGGCATCTGGCTTGTGCTTACAATTTCAGCAGTGGGGTTACCTTTGGAGACGGCTATGTCGAGGTAAAGTTATATATATGTGCTTCAGAATTCTTGATGATCTAAAAAGAGTTTGCTGATGTTTCAGGGAACTTGGGTAGTTAAGCAGTATGTTCAAGGTCATTCGAGGGCCGTTTCTTCTATATATATCAGGTTTTAGCAGCCACTCAAACTCCCGGAGAAGCAGGTAAAAGGTGGTTCCAGGGTACTGCAGATGCTGTGAGACAATTTCATTGGCTTTTCGAGGTACCCCATTTTACTTAAATTCATGAAGCAAATAGTTAACAATAAGAGCAACATAGCCAAAACTCTAGAAGCAAGTTAAGATTACAGTATGCTTCTCACGCCGTAGGACCCAAAAAGCAAGGATATTGAAGATGTGGTGATTCCATCTGGCGATCACTTGTACAGAATGGACCGTATGGATTTTGTTCAAGTGTTACATAATATTCACCCAGAAAATGTTTAATGGAGTTCATATGATTTATGCATAGAATGATTTCTCATGTTCTAAGCTATCAAGATTCATCTCTTCACTTCCAGAATCATTGGCAAAGTGGTGCAGACATCACGATTTCTTGTTTGCCAATGGATGACAGGTACGCCATTACTTCCAGCACAATTGTGTCAACTGTAATACATCGGACAATCCAGATTTAATTTTTACAGACTGAAAATTCATGTTTTCTCAAATACATCAAGTTATTAGGCTTATCTTTATTGTTGCCGACTCACTTACAATATCTGTTTTCATTAAAGTCGGGGCTCAGACTTTGGTCTGATGAAAATTGATAACGAAGGAAGGGTACTTTCATTCAGTGAGAATCCTAACAGAGATGACTTGAAAGCAATGGCAATATTCAAGTTTCTAGTTCATATGAATTCTAATAATGTCTGGTTTTGGGTGATTATGCTAATTTCACTCCTAATATGGGAGTAGACAACAGTTCCAAAGAAGATGCTGAAAAGAAACCGCACATTGGTTCTCACTGGGAGTGTATATCTTCAAAAAGGAGATACTTCCCAATCTTTTGAGGCATCTGAAAATTTTAACTTACACACCAAACACATGCCATTGCAACCTTGAACATAAAATTTTTTAACAAAGTGTTACTAAACGTTACTAATTTCAGATGGCGTTGTCCACCTACAAATGATTTTGGATCGGAAATAATCCCACCTTCAGTCAGAGAATTCTTCATCAATGTTAATATTTAATCTCATCTCTAGCACTCTATGAGAGCAACTAAATGAAAACAAGTTGTCTTCTTCAGACAAAGGCCCTGATGGAGAGTTTTCATCATATTTATGTACATAAATTGTAAGCAGGCTTATCTGTTCAATGATTATTTGGAAGGCATAGGAACCATCAGATCCTTCTTCGAGGCAAACATAAAGGCTTCTATTAACATAGGTGAACTGACGTTTCTTTGTGACTTTCAGCCACGACGGTTTAGTGTATATGATGCAGCAAAGCCAATGTATACATCCAGAAGCAACCACCATCAAAGATTGACAATAGCAAGGTCGGTAAAACCATGTCTGCAACTTGCACTTTAAGATTTCTAGTTGACATTGACAAACAGATGCCTTCAAGTATAATCCATGATGTAAATCTATGTAACATCTGTGAATTAGATATGACACCTACACAGATAATAATACAGACACCAGAAAAGAACTTGATGCTGGCTATGATAGACAAGTATGCGTGTATATACCAATATAACATCATGTCAAATGAAGTGGAGCTGGTGTTATTTCGATGAATAGACCAAACAATTGAAAACATTGAAAAACTCAATTTAATATCTGTTTTTGACTTCTTTCCTCTGCTTTTCACTTTCGTAGATTGTTGATTCAATCATATCAAATGGAAGTTTCTTAACTAATAGATTCATAGAACACAGTTTCATTGGTATCAGATCTTGGAATCAATTCTAATGTTCACTTAAGGTTTTGTAGGATAAATCCTTTTTGTCAAGAATTTTGGGAAGTAATTTGAGATATGTAATTTCATTTACTGTAAACAAATAACTGATGATATAGAACATACAATATCTCTCTGTTACTGTTATGTAAGTATAATATCATGTGACTATATATGCAGGACACAGTGATGCTTGGTGCTGACTACCATGAAACAGATGCTGAAGTGGCATCATTACTACCGAGGGAAAATTTCCTATTGGAATTGGAGAAAACACAAAAATAAAGTATGAACAGCTTCAACCTCTGCCTTATGTTTTAAATGAAACAAAATTCTTTCATGTTCCTTGCTTCGTGCAATTATGTTGTCGTACAGAGACTGCATCATGAACAAAATTGCCAGAATAAGGAAGAATGTTGTCATTGAAATTCAGAGGTATGAGTTTTTTGAAACTTATTGCAGTAGTAATGCCGTGGATTATATGAAATAGTTGAAATTTAAATACCCAGTCACGGTCTTAAAGGTTTCAAAACTTACATTCCAGCTGAGTTATTTCGACATAATGAGCCTTTAAATGGTGATTTAGCTATAAGAAATTATCGTATTAAGTTCTGATCAAAGAGCTTATAGTTAGTAGATTTCTAACTTACACCTAATTTCTATTACAGCATGGATTTGTAGGGCATCCAAGAGGCTGATAGATCTGCCGAAGGGTTCTATATCAGCTCAGGGGTTACCGTAATATTGAAAAACTCAGTAATTAAAGATGTATTTGTCATATGAAAGATTTTTCCATATTTTATCTTTTGGTTAATTAGGATGGAAATCAACATAAAATAATATGAGATATGTATCATCATGTGACCGAATCTTAAGGATAAATGTGATAAGCCTGAGAATAATCAAGACTTTGACTTTTCACATAAACGTACAAAATCCTCTTTCCATAAAAATAGTCCTCGATTTTAAGAATTGGCAAGCAAATCTGTTTCTCAAAAAAGGAAGCATTAAAACTAAGAAAAGAAAATAGATCACAAAACATCAAAATTTTAGTCACTCACTGGAACCAGGAACTTAAAAATGATTTCATTTTGATAATATGTTGCCAAACATTAAGAGCAAATGACATTTAAGATCTCTGTAATAGCCTTAACAGGTCACTGTGGGAGATGCAAAGCAGTCCAAGTGTTTATTTTTTCCATCAAATGCCCCTAAACAGCTTGAAATGAAGACACAATTAAGTAATAGTATTCTCTTGAAACACAGGGAGCATAATAGTTTGCCAATTGCTATTAAAGGAAATTATGACTGAAAAGACAATACACATCTGCCAAAAGTTGATTATTATTCAAGCATAATTCCAATATGCATTCAAGATTAAAGAAAAGCAAGTGACTACAAGATCCTTTAATTTATTGGTTAAAGATGGAAAAACAAAATTGAACAAAGCATCAGCCTCTCAACCCTACCATAATGTACGAGAGTAATGGATCTATTTAAGGTTAAGAGATACAGTAAGGCAATTCTAGAAATCATATCAAGAAAACAACTCATCTCATCTATTGATAGTGAAAATCAATCATAAAATGAGATGGCTGCCAACTTGCTTGATCTCTAGAGTATATATTGATGTATTCTTTCCAAATTCATTGTTTCCAGTTTACAATCTTTTCGTCAGTGAGATTGACTGTCAAGTTTCCAATATTTTGTGACTTTTGTCTAATCAAATAGAGGATTGATGCATTGAAGGAATGCAAATTTAAAGAAAATAATAGAAAGATTTGCGAATTCTACATGAACAATGAAACTATAAAGTAAGCTCTTCAGAATTAAACTTCAGCTCATTTTCATATCTTTGCAAAACAAACAGCTCCTCTGATATGATGATATTGGTAACAGTACATATTTCATCTGAAAATGGTTTCCTACCTGTTCTTCCGGCTCGATGAAGATAATCTGTAGCAGTTCTTGGCAGATCAAAGTTGTATATATGAGTTGTCTCTGGTAGGTCAATCCCTCTGGCTGCTATATCTGTAGATACAAGAAGATAGCCTCCTCCTTGTCTTACTTTCTGTATTAAAAAAATGGATACAGTAAAACTAGTTACCCCCAGCTGCAGGGGAAAAAATGCCCTTGCATTTGAGCAGTCAAGCAGCAAATATTACCCATAAAAAAAAAAAATAGAACTTACTGATAGTGAAGCTGCTCGTGAGTTGAAATTCATGTCTTCCTCTAGAAGAAGGATGTCTGAAGAACCTCTATATGAGCTCTTTAAGAAATCAAATAAAAGAGTCGTTGAAGGAGCATTTCCAGCTTTCTTTGACTTCTCTGACTAAAAACAGAAGATTTGTCAAACTATCCCAACAATGGTTCTGAGTTTTCATGGGTTGAGTTAATATGTAAAAAGGTGATGAAATTTGATGCATTCAACCACATAAAGAATTACAATTACCTAAATGAGACATCAAGAAGATCATATATATCCAAGATGCAGGGATAAGAATTTTTTTTCAGAACCAAGCAATATAATATAGGCAATTAATTCATAAAAATATCATAGAATACTGAACTGAAGCTGAAAATTTTAAGCCTATTTTAGGATCAAAGTGAACTAATGCATGTTTTGAACAAATTAACAAATGAAGAGGGACGTGGTTAGCATACCTGCTCAACAACAAAGATAATGCCCGACTCAGGTGTATCAAACCGTAGTAAGGATATCAATGTTTGATGCTTCATTTTTTTACCACATATCTGTAAGTAACACGGTGTGAGAACCATCTATGTCAGATTCATAATAAGACTAAAGTCACAGAAAAATAAAATAAAGTCACAAGGGAGAGTAGAAATTTGTAAAATAAAATCGTAAAAGAGTACAAAAATCTCAACAAGAATAACTGACAGCAAATAAGAACGCATAGAAGAAATATCGAAACAAAATATTTTCTTACCACAATTCTATGATGAAGGCATGAAGGCAATGGCTTTATTGCATTGACATGAACATGGACTACATCACTCTGAAAAAAACATCAAAATCAGAATGCATGTCATACAACCAATGGCAACACCATCCTAATGTATATAACACAAAAAGAATCATGGACAAACCTTGGTCCATTTCTGCTGTATGCAGTCATGTAAGAATCGTCGGTGCTGGGGAATGGATGCACTAGCGAAAACAGTCTGACGATTAGAACAAGATGAATATGATCCCAACAGCTTTTTAAGAGAACTAACTTGTTTCGAAGAGTTGAATATGCAATCAACCTAATAAAATAAAGAATAAAAGCAAAATATTTTAAAAGAGGCTAAGAGACTTACGAAGTTTCTAACGAAAGGAAATATATCGGACGAGATTTTGGGACCGCCAGTTATTGACATGACAACCAACATATAACCATTCAAAGTAAACATATGGACTTTTGGATATACTGAAATTGAAATCCAGAAATATCATTTCCGTCCCAGCTAAAAGCAACAGATTTGCATTACATGAGTATGAGTAAATCACCTTCCCTGGAAAATTCTGATATACAGCAGTACAGACAGCAGATATACACCATTCATTTCTTATAGACTCCTGCCTACTATATGATGCAATACACTATAAACACTCAATACCTCATCAATAACCAGCACCTGCATGGAATCCAGCTTGACTATATGTTTCTCAATCAACTGGCTCAAACTTCCTATTGTTGCCACCACAACTGGAGGGGGTTCTGCCTGAAAATTTTAACCACTTAATAAATGCTTCACACAATAAAGACACATTACATTTTAATATTTCACAATGTCAATTAAAGTATAATCAGATCATAATTGGATCACCATAACTTGTAACAAACTGAAAAATTCTTCAGACCTAACCTAGCTTTTCTACTACTGAAAAGTAAAAGAAAATAAGCCAATTTTGTAGGGGGTTCTGCCTGAAAATTTTAGCCACTTAATGAATGCCTCATACAATAAAGACCCATTACCTTTTAATGTTTCAGAATGCCAATAGTAAAGATAACAGGAAAACAAAGAAGATTAAGAAAATAGTAATCATTTATCAATCATAAGCAATGTTTGAAGACTTCTAAGAATCAGAATTGGATCACCATAACTTGTAACAAACTGAAAATATTCTTCAGACCTAACCTAGCTTTTCTACTACTGAAAAGTAAAAGAACATAAGTCAATTTTGATTATATACAGATGCATCATTCAATTCCTTCTGCAGCAACATTGATTTAAGTCCATAAAGATGCCAAACTACAGATAATAGACATATATGAATACAAACAAACGAAATACCTATACTGTAGCTTGGAATAACAGCTGCAAGTAAATTCTACAACTGAGGATATAAGAGGGTTTTAGAGGTAAAAGTACAACAAATAAAAAATCAGTTTTCTCCATCTAAAAGAGCCATATATGCAGCACCTTTAGCCAACTCTTGTGTCTTCTCAACATTCCTCCATCTAAAAGAGCCATCACAGTACACTGCGCCATATCAGTTTCCATAGGCTTTGCTGCCATCATCCGAGCAACTTTCGTAACCTTGTCCAAAGGAAATAACGATATTTCAATGAACTATAAAATGTAATCATTTCTTTATCTACATAGTCTCTTTATTTAAATATTGTTTAAAACTACCCTTTTTCATCCCACAATCTCCTTTGTCTGTATGTTTGCCAATAACATGCAATTTTCATTAACATCTCAGCTATAAATATTTTAAAATCAATGTCATATTCACATCTTACTTGCATGCCAAGTTCCCGGGTTGGCACCACAATTAGTGCTTGGATAGCCGCTCTTTGGGTGTTTATAGCTGAAAATATCCACAATAGGTACGTCAGCGTCTTCCCACAACCTGTCTAGAATATCAAAAGACAGCAGTTCATTAGTCTTGTCAGCGATACAGAAGTTCTGTATCCTTTCTTCATTTCTTAATTTGATCTCGTAATAAGCTATTATTAGAAGAAAATTAACCTGAGCATGAAGTATGCAATCGCGACCAGAAAACAGAATAGGCAGAGCTTCGCGTTGTATGTCAGTCGGCACGACATATCCAATCTCTTCCATTCTGCAGGCATTTCAGTATTTACTCGTACGAAAAACACCAGATTCAAACGAGTCGTTTCCGAACACTCACCTGCGAATTACGTGCTCGGGCACGTGATTTTGGCATAATTGACGCAGAGTCAAAGAGTCGTTTCCGATTCTGGCACCGACTTCCGGAGTGGTGCTTGAAGAAGAAGAGCTGAGAACGGCTCGTAAAGATCCGAAGCAATTTGATACAGACAAACGAGCTCCGTTCGTAAAGTTAATTGAAGTCGGAGAAGATAATTTATGGTTAACTCGTGATACAGGAATCGGATGAGTAGCTGGAATGGCAGCCATTTTCTACGCGAAGAGATTGCCCACGCCCCACGGATGATTTTGTTTGGATGGGAGTTTACCAGACGCTAATTACTGTCTAGAGACGCAGTTCGTGTACAATACTGAAGTGGGACCCTTTTCCGTATTCTGGAATTTGGGTCGTGCGATGCCGGTCAAAGGTTGAAACAATCGCTGGACGGGATCGACCGGCACTATCGCGAATTGGCAATGGCATCAACATTTTTGTTTTTCCTTCTGATTAATTTTTTATTGGAGCTTATTTTTCAGTCATCGGAGTAGATCCGGTGGTTCGGCGTATTTGTTTTAAGCCACGAGCTCGAAGCAAGGTTATTAAAATTATGATTTTAATTAAAATTATTTTTTATTTAAAAAATTAAAATCTAGTAAAAATAAAATTTTTAATAATATATAAATAATAAAATATTTAAAATATTTTTATAAATTAATAAAATCGATTAAA